>RJWT010014241.1:0-21119 GCA_004365215.1 Cuniculus paca
TGATTCAGACTCTTGATTGGAGAAAAGAAATAACTTGCAAGATTATTTAAAGAATTCACTACAGAAACTGTTTCGAGAAAGTCCTGGAGGAAAATATTTAACATTTTAAGAATTAAAAACAAAGTGCCAAATATCTATCTATGCATATCTACATAGATAGATAGATACTTGGCAATTATAAAATACAATTATTGATTATGCAAATGAAGAAAGGAAAGCTGGTGGTGTAGCTCAGTGGTAGATGTTTTGCCTAAAGTGTGTGATATCCTAGGTTTGGTTCCAGCAGTGTAAAAACAAACAAATAAATAAACAAATGAAGAGCGGGGCTTTTTAAAGGGATATGATACCAAGTTGACGAGAAAATCAGCAGCAATTTTACAACAACAATGTTAGCAAGCAGCCAAGCACTCTCCCCTTTATCTATGATTGATTTATAAGTCATAGTTAACAATGACATGAAAAATGACCGACATCAGTTTGCTTTCACAGTTATTTCATTGGCCATTGTCTGGTCAGTGAGGTCAGTGGAACTTGGTACACTGACTTGCACAGCACTAGAGGTGAGAATCAAGTTTCCTGTGACATGTATTTGTCATGCTAGTTGGTACATCAGAAGTTGAATAAACAGTCTTGGGCTGCCTCTGACAGTTTTCACCTATTAGGAGTTATGCCATTCCTGGTTAAGTTAATAGCCCTTTAAAATAGCATGTTTCCCACAGAATTTTAAATTTTTTCCATAAAAAAACTCAAAGCACAAAGTAATTGCTGTAGAACATGTGCAATTTCTCTTCTGATTTGCTCTTGGTCAAGTTATAACATATATATATATATACATACATTATATATGTTATATACATGGTGCATATGTAATATATCATATACATAATATATAAAATATACTATATATGTGACACATGATACATTATTTATGTTATAATGATATATATGCATGATATATGATATACATATGAGATATGAATGATATGTATGTGACATACACACATAACAGTCAGTGAGAGTTATGTAGTTGCAAGAGGGCTAAAAGATGCAATCTTTAATAATAAAAAACTGAAATCTAGGAAAGCCCATGAGTAGCTTCAAAAGTAAAGAGTGCTCATTTTGCTACTGTATGATCTTTAACCAAGTCATCTTTGATTCTTTTGCTAGTCTCTTAAGATAGAGGCTGCATTTTATTTTGTTTTATAGGTGTGACAATGGTGTCTAGGGAGCTTAAGAAAACTGTCCCTAGGTCCTAAAGTAGTAGTAGTGAAATGGAAAGTTACATTTCAGGTTTGAATTTTTTTCTTGAGTTCCTTTACTGCATTATATAGCCTGTGTACCCCACCAGAACAATCAGTAAGAATTAAGGTTAGGCTGCGTGTCTACAGGTATGTCTATGTGTTTGATTGTAGCTTGATCCTAAACAGAATTTAGAAACTAAAATGTCTGAAGTCAAATTTTCCTCGGATTATAGAATGCTATGAAACATGAATCAAAAAAAAAATTCAAAATGTGTTCTGAGGAGTAGATCTTCCTGTGGTTGTACTGCATTCCAAATGTGTGAGAAAAGACAGGGAAAAACATGAACTGCAATAAATTATGACCAAAGTGAGTTCTCTTATTAACTTCCTTTCTGCTTCCTGGCAACTGGCACCTAGCAGCTCCTAGAAGTTTTCAAAGCCCGGGAATGATAGGCATCCTCAAATTCAAAGGCTTGCTTGAAACTTTTGGACCTACAAGTGTAGCATGCAGTCCTGTTGAAACAGGCTTCCCTGGGTAATTTCCAACACAGAGAGTTGGATGCACAACACTGTCAGAACAGGCTCTCTTGAGGCTGTTCATCACTGGCATTCTGGCCTCAACTAGATTTGGGAGAACAGAGACCACTTGTGAATCTGGCCTGGGGAAAGGACACCTGGCATCTCTAGGTGAGCCACCTGACCTGGTCACTAAATAAGACTGACACAGGTGTCAGAAGGTGTGTGTCAGCCTGGGGTACTCATGCACAATTAGGAAACACATCCTCTCCACAGGCAGTTTGAGGAGGAATTTTTGCTTATGAAAGTAATCTTTCCTAAAAATACAAATCTAAAAATTATATTTTTATATGAATGAGTTTCTTTGGGATAGGTTACTATCACTGATATTAAACTACATGTATGAATGATCCATATATTCAAAATGGTTGGGTAAATAGACCTGTGTTCACAAAGAGAGACCTTAGCTCAGAAAGAAAAGGTGTCATAATCTTTTCTTGACTTGTTCTAGTGAAAAATGAAATTGGCAGAGACAACAGTACTCCTACAGGCATTATTCCCTTTGATTTTTAGAATGGGAGGTGGGTACGCTGAGCAAGAATGATCATGTCTGAAAGATGAAACACTTGGAAAAGCATTCAACTTTTTGTCATTGGTTGTTTGAAAAATAGCAAGTAATCATGTAAGCCACTCTCAGTGGGAATCTTAAAGTGGCAAAATCAGTGACTGTATAATTTGCTATCAAAACTCATCTTGAGACCATAATACTATGTAAAATAAATCAGACACACAAGCTTAAATAGCACATGATTTCTCTTATAGAGAAATCCTAAATATGAATAAATAGCAAAGTGAAAAGTAGACAATAGAAAACAGGGAGTGAGATCTTTTGCAAAAGGGACAGGGACCAATAGATAGAGGGAGGGGAAAGGGAGGAGAAGGAGATGAAAAAGAATTAAGAACTGTTATACATATACCAACTCCACACAAAGAATGTAATCATTATGTACTGCAAACATGAACCGATAAAAATAAAAATCAGAAAAGGCCACATATTAAAACAAAAACCAACAAACAAACACCCTCATCTTATTCCTAGCAAAACCCCATTGTAGAAACCACTTGTTAAATTATACAATGGAGTACTATTCAGCTATAAAGAATGATCACATTGAGGCTTTTATAGGTAAATGGATGCGACTTGGACCATAATCATAAGTGAAATAAACCAAACTCACATGTGTAAACACCGCATGGTCTCCCTAGTGTAAGAAACTGAAAAACTCAATAAGATACAAAAATCCTGATAAATACGGAGAAAAGGTTCTGAAGTTCAATGGTGCTTCTATTTTTTGATTTGATTGGTTTAAGTCCCTTTCCTACTATTTGATTGCAATATGTGAGAAGATAGGAACAGCTCTTTTGAAAAACAAGGGACATTACGGTAGCCATTGTTGGTTTCTTGTTGTCTGACTTGAAGGCCTGTAATGCTTTCACTCTTTTGTTTTATCTGGTTTTATATTACTTTGTTTTGTTTGAGTTTATTGTCTGTAAATGTATGAACAACCATTTTGAAGAAGGCAATAGACACTAGGGTAACCATTGTTAATCTCCTGCTGTTATGTTTTGAAAACCTGTATTGCTTGCAGTGTTCTGTTCTGAACTGCTATATTGTGTTTTGAATCTATTTTGTTTTGTTTTGCTTTGTTTTGTTTTGTTTTGTTTTGTTCTATTCTCTTTAAAATAAAAATAAATAAATAAATAAATTTTTCATTAGCTTTTACCCACAAATCACTCCTTGCCAGAAGCTGTTAAGACCA
Organism: Cuniculus paca; assembly: GCA_004365215.1. Classification (NCBI taxonomy): domain Eukaryota; kingdom Metazoa; phylum Chordata; class Mammalia; order Rodentia; family Cuniculidae; genus Cuniculus; species Cuniculus paca. The sequence continues at coordinate 3,578 of RJWT010014241.1, forward strand.
GGATCTGAAAGTGCTGACATCACTGGAACACAGGTCCAAGCATTAGATACAAAAGAAAGCCGTCTCTGACCCCATGCGAGCCTTCATCCCAATAGATTTCAGGCTAAGGCCTCTTTGGGGGAAAGACTACTGATAAAGGGACTGAGTGTTCTAGTGTCTGACTCCTCACTAACCAGAATTGGTACACAGGTCAAAGACTTTCCTTGTAAATCATCATCTAATTCCATAAGATATTTGACTCCATATGATATTAACAGTAATTTATGTTCACAAGGTTTCATCCCTTTATTTGGTGCTAGAGATAAACAGATGTTTTAAGGCACTTGAGGAGTAATATAACTTGAATGCAGACTTAGGAGATTTACCAACTCTTCTACAGTAGAAATGACAGAGCAACATGTGATATTTTATAAAAACTACACGATACCTTATCATCTTCCTGAAAACAAGATAACCATGAAATGCTGACATTGCTTCAAAGGTGCATGCATGCATTTCCACTCTTTCTCTATAAGAAATGTTCCATATTTTTTTAGTACATTTTGCATCCCTACAATGATGGTTTTCCTTCAGTTAAAGTTACTTATAACACTTTTAAAATAATTCAAGGTACTTCTTAGAGCAACAAAAATGTGCTATATTATTTTACAGTTCCTATATTAAGATGCTTAGATTTAATTTGCCAAATAGTCTGAAAGATCTCTTGTTCTTGTATGTTTTATAATCCACTTTAACACATGTGGAACCGAACTTTGGAGCCAAAATATTTCTTATCCCTTGCTATTAATTCATTTGCAATTCTAGACCTCCAACTGAGGTGAAACAACTTCCTTATTATTTCTCAGACTCATTTGCTTGTGTGAAAGATCACAGAGAAGACAGACCAAACCAAGCTATGCTATCAACAAAATGATGCAATAGAGATGTATTTTCTCCATTTTCTGCTAGATTCAAGTGTATTTTTTGAATGGAATGCTTCTCATGACATTCTCATCAGAACTTATTGAAAGAAAAATAATCTATTTGATTATCGGTAGAGTGTTTGTATTTCTCTCAGGGAAAAACCTACATTAGTTTCATAAATTGCTCCAATTATTTGAACACAATATTTTCCTGTCCAACAAATGTAACACACACACACACACACATTCACACACTCACACACACACACACACACACACACACACACCTCCTTTATGTTCTTATTTCTAGAAAGTTAACATCTAAAGTCTGTTTTTTTATTGTTATTTAATATCTGTCCCCATGGCAAAAATTCAAACTCCACGAAAGTAAGGATTTTTGCTTATTTTGCTGTTTTTCCTTAGTACCTAAAATATGTATGAACAATTGTAATTGTTCAAGAAACATTTACATAATGAATATGTGACACTTCCTGGAATCTGAATTCACGGAATATTGGCACAAAGTTTTTACTAAACTTTGATTCGTGTCCCTGCACGTAATGATCATAGTATGAAAGAATGACTTATTGCATAAAGTAATCAATAATATATAATGTTCCAGTGTGGGGAAAACAGATTGCATCTTTTTTTATTGGAAAAAATAGTCATGTCAATAGGTATCTGGATTTATATGAGGTGTATATTATGACCACTTTATTTCCTTTCTATATATATATATATATTTATTTATTTATTTTTTGTCTGTTTGAGAAAGGGTCTTGCTGTGCAATTCAGACTGACCTTGAGCTCACTTTGTAGCCCAGGCTGGTCTCAAACTCACAACAATCCTCCTGCCTCAGCCTCCTGAGTGCAGGGATTACAGGCTTGTGCCACCATGCCTAGCTTTTTGTTTCTTTTTAAATTGAACTTTTACACCAATATAAACTTCATAGTTGAAAACTTACAATGCAAATATTTTTCCAACACTTGTTTTACTTCTAATTAAGAGATATTCAAATAATATTCAGACATATTCTCTTAAAATGTATAAAACGTGTATTATTTATAAGGTAAACACATAGTTAGATGTCAAAAGAATAAGATAATTGGTCATGCACTTACTCAAATGTAACATAAGTACAAATCTGCACTTGAAGGGAAGACTTTACACAAGGATGGTTAAGGCCCTGGGTTCTGCAGAATTGGGCTCCGTTCTCTATGAAACAAAATCCTGGTAATTAATTCAAAATAAGACAACAGAAACAAATAAAGCTTAAAAATTATCAAAGTCAGATTTAGGTTCAGTGTGGAAAGTACCGTATTTTTAGAATTAAGTTTTAGTCGAATTTGGCAAGTGAGGAAAACTGAGAACATAATGCCTGTTTAAAATAAGCTAGGTCATCATCCCTATGGTTTTCACACATATTTACTATATTTTTTCATAGTATGACAATTTCTCAAAAGGACACACACCCATTCTTTTGAGAAACCTTGTATTCCAGTGAGGGACAATTTTTCACTTAGTTATGGCTGTGTTTATGTTACTGAATTTGAAAAAAAAGCTATCACTAAAGTTCACATAGTGACCTCTGTATATAGTACACTCGTCAAAAGCTGAGAGTGATTTTTACTCGTATTATAGATTCATATAATGCAGTTGTAGAATTTTGCCATGGTAAGAATTCACACAGATGGTTGAATGTTCTGCAGATTCAAGTACAGTTTTCATAAGGAAATTTCCTTCAGAGATGATAATTCTACAATGCCTCAACAACCTTTCCCATTACATGTGATAAAAGAAAAATGGCTAATCAATTCAAAAATACATTTAGAAACTGGGAGTGCTCCCCATCTCTGAACAAACTTTTCCTGATGGACAATTTATCACCAGAGACAAAAATGAAACTATTTGTCAAATGTACTTTCTATATGTGCAGACGGTACTCTTAAGTGCTACTATTTAACATGTTATTAAATTTATACCAAATACATTGCAAAGTGAAACGATGTTTATTTTTATCATTTCATTTGCAATTTAAATCGTGCATCACTTTGATACTATTTAAAGTAATATTTCTAAATAAAAGAGCTTCAATACAAATAATAACTACTTAATTATAATTAATATTATTTATAGTTGATTTGATTTTAGTGTTTTTCCTTGTATGAGGCATCACAGGGTTTTCCTTCTGAGAAATGGATGCTTAATGTCTCAGGAACCATTTATTTCGTCTACCTTTTGCTTTATATGTCATAAATTCATCATTTTCCCTGAGAATCATCTTTGATGCATCTTCCTTTTTTTCTAGTTCTATTTCCTAGTATTGGAACACAATGGAACAATTCCTGTGAATCTGCTCTGAGAAGATTGCTCATTTTTCTTTAGGTTTTTTTTCCTCATATTCCTAAACTAGAAAATTAAAGTAATCAATGTGTGCCTAAACCTTTGGGGAAAATATTAACTTCCATAGCTTTTAAGGTTTTACATAATTCTTTATGGCATGTAATTATTATTCTCATCACTAGGACAGTATTGTACTAAACATTTTCAGGCTAGAATTGCAGGCCTTTTAGTTATACTGATTAAACAGCTTTGTTTTGTATGCAAGTGGCATACGTCTTATGTGGATTTTGTAAGATAATGGGTAGGTTTTGAAATTCATTATTGTGCTTCTATTGGAATTAGACATTTCTAATTAAATTCTCCTACGTTTGAAAAGAATACAGTACTGCTTTTAGTCTAAAGAAATTATTTCTAAATTGATAGTCCAGAAAAGCATAAGAAAAGCATAATTGTTTTCATCCATTATTTTTGGATAAAGGCCCACATAAACCTTTGATATTGAAGTAATCATATGGTACATTTATCACCTGCATTTTTTCTATATGCTGACTTGCTCCATGAAGAAAAGTTATCTTTACATAAATTCTTAGGAAGGAATGAAAGGATTTAGAAAGGCATCTCCTACAACTAAAGCAGTTTTTATAGGTATTTCCTTTCAGACTTCTCTTCCTAGATTCCCAATATCTAGCAAAGAACTATGCACAGATGAAATTTTCAGCACATACCAGAACAGCAGATGAATTAAAGCATAATACCTTGTGACCTCAAGTATTTAGCATTTTTCAGGTGCAGGGTAACAATGGCAACCAAAGCTTTATAACGCTAAATTATAATACCACAGCATTCGTACAAAATACCACTATAAGGAAAGGAACAGATTAATGTTTTGAGGCTAGATAATTAGTAAATTCCAAATTGATTGAATATATTTCTCCTTGGCTAGAAATTTTGATACCATATGAATAAGTTTTTGGCCAGGCATGGTGGCACACACCTGTAATCCCAGCACTCCGGAGGCTGAGGCAGAAGGATCCTTATGAGTTTCAAGCCCAGCCTGGGCTACAAAGTGTGTTCAAGGCCAGCCTGAACTGCACAGGGAGACCCTGTCTCAAAAAACAAACAAGCTAACAAAGAACCCCACAAAAAACAATAAACAAAACAAAAAAGAATAGTTTTTCCTTTTAAATGCTTCGTGTAAGTTTTTGTTTCCTTTGTGTTTGATAAAGTATTGTAGGATCATCATGTTATAACTGAGAGAAATGATTGCAGCAGCATTTGACACTGTGTGCTGTTCAGGGACCCATTCAATGGACAATTGACAGGTTTTCAAATCAGGAATCTGGTTTGAAGACCCAGGGGGAAAAATCTGGGAGAATAAAGGGTCTACTACTTGCTAATACATTATTTGAAAATTCTTATTATTAGCATTTCAGAAGTCAGAGTAGTGAGAGAAGGAAAACACCTTTGTCTCTAGTATGTAATGAATGTGCCCCTTAATAGACTGGGCATGCAGAATAAAACACAATCATGGCTTACTTACCTCAGTCTGCTAACATTTCCCCAGGCAGTTTTGTGTACAAGGATGAGATGGACTCTTGGGAATTAGAGGTGTACTCATAAGTAAGAGAGTTTGCAAGTTGTCCCAATTGCAATCGGACTTTATTTAGTACATGTTGGGCTCTAATAAAAGTAATTCCACTGGGCCCAATTCTGTACTGCTTCCTGCCATAAAATTCCTACATATGTTACAGGAAGTGTCAAGGGCAGCTGTCTCTTGAGAGGAAAGAGTCAAATTAATAAAGTACCTACCTCTCTGGAACAAGAAGACATACACCTGCACTTATACAGCTGCTGAAACTGGAGATGCACGGAAGGGTCATAGCCATGTACCCTGGTTACAGAAATAGCAGAGAACACAGTGATGAATGATTTCCACTGCCTACACTTTTTTTTTGTCTTAACTTTACCAGTAATATTAATTCTAAGTGAGGCCAGTAATAGAGACACAGGTCCAGTAGCCATTAAATACAATCTAAAGAGAAGAAAGAGATAGATCACTACTTTCAATTGTCTGTTAAAGTTGTTGAACTTTCCAGTATTAAATTCTTCCTAAAATACTTTCATGAAAAGCAGATTGAATTGAGACTGGTAAATTTTTAGGAAGCCATCACTTTTGTCCATCTGCACTCAGGGTGGTAACATTCATTCTGTTGGAGAATGGTGGTCAAATTTGAGCAGATTTAGGGAGCTAAAGGTATTTTTTTAATGTTAGTAACATTTATTTTGCTGAATTGGAGGAGAAAGCAGCAGTAATGTTTGAAATCATGATGGAGAGCCCATACCCAGCCCAACAATCATTGTCATAATTTCTATATATTTAATAAACCAATTTGAGGCTATGACTCCAACGTTGTACTACAAAACTACTTTTCTAAAAGTTTCTCAATGCCCTGATAATCAGCATATTTAATCATTTTGCAGCATTCTTTGTGTCTTTTGACCCATTCTTTTATATTTTTTCTCATCCCTTAAATTTCTGGGTACTTCAGTCCCTGGAAAGTGTTAAAGAGGGTCTTGACTCAGGTCAGTAATGGGGGACATTATGGCTACCAGTTACTTCTTGGTAGAAGTCAGAATATGACCTCCCTGATGCAATCTAAGGCTTACTGATAAAAACATGATTAATTAAGAAATTGCTCAATAGAACAAAGGAAAAAAAATGGAGGGTTCTGCCGCATTTCCTGCACATTACCTGTGTCTAATAGTTGATGGATTCCAGAAGAGTTTCTGTCCTCTTTATACACAATTCAAAGTTGAAAGTGTGTGCAGTTCCTCCAGATTTAAGTTCTTAAGCCAGGGACTATATAGATGCAGACTTCTTTCTACAAAGAACCATGCTAGACAAGTTGTTTAGGATTTTATTGTGACATTTATAAACAAGCTCCAGAGGCTTTCAATAAGGGTAGTCTTCTCTTTCAAAAAGTTTGGTTTTTAATTTAAAATGCAGGGATTTATATGATTTTGGAACATTGCCAAATTCACAAATTCTTCATTGCAGAGTGAAGGGTGTGAAAGGATGTGTAAATATTTGGTGAGTAGCCTGAGTCATTCCAATGGAAATATTCCTCTCCTGGTATTTTTGTATGAACTGAAAATGCCCTACGCCTGGGCCTTGAGTTTTGATTCAAACATAAAAGATTTATAAAATGTACCATATAAGAACATCTTAATCATCCCCCTGAGGCCTGTATTTTCCATAAATACCCATTATAAAATGGCAATTTCCTGATGCCTTTTGGATTAGTAGTGTAAAGTGTAAGCGTGATGCCTGAAGGAGGGCTAGGGTGAAGCAAAAAATGAAGAGGAAGTCATCTCTCTGCCACCACTTCCTCATTTAAGCAGGTAGGTGTCTCAAGGTAAGTGGGAATTTCCTCATGCATTACTGCAGCTGAGAGAGTCCTAACACTAGAGGATGGGGCCTGATTCTCTCAAATGGACAGTAAGCATCTGTTTATAATTCTGGGGAAACTGAATGTAGCAAGTTGCCTGACCTCCTTTTGTAGTCATTATTGTAATTTGTGGATTTTTGAAAAGGTCGCTAACTCATATGGAAAACAAAAAAGAAAATTTCCATACGTACTCATTTTCCCATATCTTAGCTCAAAATATGGAACATTAAATGTATCATGAGATCTTTGCTCATGTTTCTCCTACTCAGTATCATTCTCAGAAAGTATCCTTTATGCTAGTTTTTATCTCTAACAGTTTATTCCCAACATTCACATAAATGGAATAGTACAGTATGGACTAGTTTACTTTTAGATTTTTTGCTCAGATTATGTCTGTATAATTCATTTATTACATTGTTTATGGAAGTGCTTTTTTTTTTAAAATCACAGAGTAGTATTCTACTGCAGACATGTCACAATTCATTTATCCATTCTACTATTGAAGAACAGCACATTTGTTGTTTCCAGATTTTTTAATATCATTGATAAAACACCTATGAGCATTCTTATACATGTCTTCTACTGCACATATGCTTTCATTTTTCTTTGGATATATCTAGAAGTGAAATTACTCATGAGATCAGTGACATTAGTTTATTATGCCAAGGAGTATTTCTGTGGTTGGATCATTTTACCTTAACATTAACAATAGATGCAAAGTCTCATTGCCTTACATCACTATCTAAACTTGTATATCTCAATGTGTTTCATGTAGAATAGTTTTTATTTTCAATTGCTGTGCAGTTTTCTACTTTTAATGATTGATTAATTGTGTCAAGTTTAGGAGTGTAACTAAATTAGCTCAGCAACTCTACACGCTAGGGTGTAGAAGACCCATCCTAGGATGGCTTATCTGATGGTATAGAGGGGAAATGAGGAAGGACAGAGCTGCTTCAGTTCCTCAGAAGAGCACTGGTCTTTGCCTTCAGTTTGGACGTCATCTCCTGGCTTCCAGTGCAGACTCTGTGGCTTCCATCATAGACTGTTCAGCCTTCTAGCATGGGCTCTTCAGTTTCTACTGCAGATCTTTCAACCTTCCATCGCAGCCTCCAGCTTTCAGTGTAGACCCATCAGTCTCCTGAAATGGACTTGCATGGGACACTGCAGTGAGCTCGAGACTTTGGGCTGAAACTTTCAGTCTCCAGTATGCAGACACCCTCTGCACACTTCCTCATTCAACTGTGGTTGACCATCACAAGCCAATCTTTTGACTTTTTTTTTTTTTTTTTTTTTTTTTTTGCAGCACCAGGGATTGAATCTCGTGCTTGCCAGGCAGGCGCTTAGGCCACTGAGCTAGATCCCTGGCCCAAAAAGCCAATCTTTTAATGCCTTATACATTTGTATATCTTGTGTTATATCTGTTTCTCCAGTAAGACACTGATATATTACTATTAATATTTCATAACTCATACATCCATTCTAGAAAGATGTGTGAATAGTTAGCCAACATTTTAGAACATAATACTATTTCTTTATGGCTTCTATTTTCATTTCTTTGAGAATCTAGGAAAGTCCTCTATCCATCTGCCAAGAAGAAAATGTCCCTAAAATACATAAATGATATTGGTTGAATTGTGCCCTTCCCTTTAGGTGTTGAATTCTCTTGTCAAGTACCTTAGAACATGGCGTTACTGGAAAATATGGTTGTTGCAGATATAAATCTTTAAGCTGGGCTGTGGTTGCACGGAAGTGGGGTGAGTTCTTAATCCAGTATAAAGGCTGTTCTAATAAAAAGGGGACATTTGGAGAAAGAGATGTGCAAAAGGTAGATAGATGCCTTGTAAAGAGAAAAGCAAAGATGCTCATCTACAAAGCCAAGACAAGATGGTGGAACAGATCTGTCCCTCACTGTACTCATTAGGAATTCACCCTGTTGGCAATTTGATTTCCATTTTCTACCCTCCAGAACTGTGACACAATAAATTTTGGTTTTTCCAAGTCACCCCAGATTGTGGTACATTCATATAGTCTCCATAATCATCATTAATTAATAACACTATATGTGACAAATCTTTAAAACTAGGCCATGGTCACTAATTCTATTGATGTGGTATTATCTGATTCTGCCCAGGTGAATGCCTCTTATAGCACAGTCTCTTACGGTTCAATCCTCCAAATATATTTTAGAACCTGCCAAAAGAGAAAGGAGTCATATGGAGATAACCAAGATGGGAAGAATGTCATATATTTTCATATTAAATCACTAATGGAGCAGGAAGCAATCTGAGACTGCCTCAGCCCCTTGGCTGAAACAAATCTCGAGGTGCTGCTCTAGTTTAGTTTCCTTCCCAGCTAATTCTGCAAAGGAAAATGAATTTTCTGTTTGGCCCCTGCTGAGGACTCCCTGCACTTTCAGTGCGCTCAAATCTCTCTTTTTTGCCTCATTAATTGATGCAATCAGAACAAAATTCTAATACTGATGCAAAAATTACCCTTATGAGTGCTTATATATAAAAATGTTTACCTAGTAGATTTAAACCTGTAGTAGAATTCAGACAACTGTGTTTTCATTTTGTGCATTTTGCTAAAATGATCTTCCTACACTGCAATTGCCATGCTAATCTTATCTGCCACAGTAAATTAGAGATTGTTCTAAATCCAATGAAATACCAAAAACTCTTTCTCCCAGAGGAACATAAAATTTACAAGAGAAATACTTAGTAAAGCAACACATTTAGTAGCATGATAAAAATACACTTTTTTGTATTGTCAATGGGAAAACATGCCTCAACAACACTCGTTTCTGAAAGAATTTCTTCTCTGCTAGAAAATAATAGCTGCAGCAATAAGAGAAGAGAAACCAGCACCCAGTTAACTCTGTGATGATCTGTAGTGATGAGTTCCAAGTAGAAGGTGCGCAAATGTGTAACTGGCAAACACAGATGACTTCTGCTCTTTTCTCCTTATTCTGTTTTGCAGTATCAGCGACTTCAATGAACAGTTTGCGTAACGAATCCTTAGAAAAGATTGAGTACTCTGAACTGAAGTTCAAGTCATAATTATCTGTACTGTTGTCCTATTTTTTATTTAGGAGATAGGTATTTATTGAAGTACCAATAAGGGAAAGGTGCTTATATAAAAGGTCAGATCCATTTCCTATCCATGTCTTCTGACTTTTCTCTAGAAAATTGCCTCTGGTGCATGCTGACATTCCTTGCTGTCCATAATGTGTACAGTGAAAGGTCATCAGTGAGTACCCTCTCAAGATGTCCTACTTTTAATGTTGGAAACACTTATATCAACAATCCATTAGTGCAGTTCTTTTCAGAACTCGAATGCAGCATTTCCCTTTTCCAGTGGCCTTGATTTGACTCAAGTTTATATTAAAAGTTAAGAAAATGAGCTATCTTATTGTTTAATGTTTTGCTTTTAAGTTGTATTCTCTGTGACTGGTTCAGAAATACTGGGATTCACAAATTATAATATCAATAGAAGGACACAGTTTAACTTAAATAAATACTTTTGGCCTAGGTTTTGCATTAGGCACCTTTAAATTCAAACATATAATAAAATGAGCAATTCACAGAGAGTAATGGGCATTAACCACTTCACTCTACTTTGTATATTAGATTGAATAACAGCTAAGCAGGGAAAGAATACCTTCCACTAGTGTTTGAGAAATGTTAACTGGACTCCAGGTTCAATACATAGATGTTAAGAGATAAACTGTTTTGTCCTAACTCTTAAAATACAAAGCAGTATTTAATCCCAGCTTTCAAGGTGCTTTATAGTTCTCTTAACATTGGAATATCTACTTCAAGTAAACAATAAAGTCATCTCTGCAGCATTGTGCCATATTTGTGTGTAAATTTTGTGCAATTCTATATATACCAATCTGAAATGATTTCACATACTACACATAAAGCAATTGTGCATTTCAAAACGCATACTCCTATAAATATTCCTAATATATCAACTGTGTTTTTATGGCCCAAATTGTGAAGACAGTGCTTCAAAATATTGGACCAACACCACCTCCAGCTTGTCCGTTTGCTAGTGTGCTCTCCCAATGGGGATGTGTCATCTCGTTATTCCCTTAGAATAAGGAGAGCAGGTGTACACATTGGCAACATTCACTGTTTAATTATTTCCTCATAATAGAAGCTGAAGGCTTCAAGAGGTTGTGAGGGTCACTTTTTACATCCCTAGATTGACTGACTATACATCATTTACTCAGAAAAACAAAGGACGTTTACTAATCATGCTAAGAATATCTCCTTTGCCTTGTGGTGTCTTTATTAAGTCAAATCTCAGTAACACCTGGTACCCATACATAGTAGATCAAAAGAGCTGGGTGAAAGTCCACTTTTAAAGTAAGAAAAAAAAAAAAAAAGAAAAAGCAAGAGTATTTGAGGTTCATTTAGTCTTATTCACTTTTCTTTCTCTTTGGTGATACATGATGACCTAAAAAGAATTCCAATAGGATTTTTACTTTTTATATTTCACTCAGTCATGTATTTCAGATGAAAAGTGCTGGAGAAAAGAGAACTGCGGTCTTCAAAATATTTGCACTAATACACAAATGCTGTGTGATTGCTCAAAAACTCCAGCACACTTACATTTTTAGCTGTTCACATACCCTTCCTGATTCTATCATTTATGTCATTTTGTTTAAATAACACAAAGTGATGTCTGTATAGAACAGACTCACAGTTCCACATTACAAGTGCTTGGCAACAACATACAAGATCAGACATTCTCATGTTCAGAAAATATGTGAGCATTGTGCAAATGCCAGAAATATGATTTAACTGGAGGGGATAAAAAGCAATAGAAAGAAAACACCTTATAATTTAAAGGGCTGGCAGCACACAGGAATATGACTAGAAACAAAATATGCCCTTTTCAGAACATGCAGGATATGAGATCCTGTGTTACCCGGAGCCAAAGAGAACTGACAGATTTGGCTGGTGCATTTAATCAAATTTGGATGCATAAACAAACACAGTACCTACTTCTGAAGTTAATTTTTTTAGCAAAAATATTATTTAAACATATTTCTTATACGGAGGGTAAAGAGGGAAAGACAGAAAGACATGGAATAGAGAGTGAAAGTGAAAAAATTAGTCTCCATTGAAATTGAATAAAAGAGAGAGTGGGGCATCATTTGTGTTATCTACATAAAGAGACATTTAAGGGAACAATTTTAAGAATGCCTATTATTTTGCAGACGCATGATGAATCTTGAATTTTCACTATTGAAGCAAATAGAAAGCAGACATTTTCCAATGCTCTCTGGTAAGTATGTAATAGGTGTATATGTGTTTATTAAAAAATGTGAAGAGATGTATAATGTCATTAAAGGTCTAAAAAAATCTAACTGTAGCTTGAATTTCCCGGAGCCAACTCTGAATATTACTGGGTAAATACAGCTATAAAGGCTCAAATTGTGAAACATAAGCTCAGGAACTACATATATTTCTTTCTCTACCTGAATTACAGTACAAAAAACAATCATTATGAACTTGGGTGGGGGTAAAGGAGTTACAGTGTGGATTACAACAAAGATAAGGCCATTTACACTTACAAAGGAATAATAAATGTGATTGCTACCTACACTATCTGTATAAAATAGAGGAAAGCAGTTGTTACACGTCAGAATATAACTAGGATCTTGGGGCTATTTTAAGGTTGCTGGACCCACGTGAGTAATTATCCACTAAAATTAGGGCCTGAAAGACAAATTAATAGTTTACATTCTACAGAAATGGACGAGGGAGGAAATTCTCATTGTCCTGTGTACAGAATCACCACTTTTAACATACCAATCAATCAATCCAGAAATTAGTATAGTTTTACAATCGAGTAGCACAAAATAGGAGTGAGTCTAATTCTTCAAATTATCCAGAGACAATAGGCAAAAAAGAAAACTTCAGAGTCACTGGAAAAATACAATTAGTTACATGTACCTCTGTGTCCATACACACATAATATATGTGTTAGAAAATTTCTCAGAAATTGCAAAAAATCCACAATATTAAAAAATCATGTAAAATCACATTTGTAATTTGCTTCAGATTTTTTCACTGGTTTTGATTCATAGATGGAGAAAAAAGAAAAAAAGGCAATGAAGAATGCTTTTATCTCAATTAAAATTTGAAAGTCAACCCTTATACCTTAAAAGCCACAGACAATGGCACCCTGTTATTCTTTCTTTTTCTTTTTCTCTCTCCTTCTCTCTCCTTCTCTCTCTCTCTCTCTTTGTCTCTCCCTCTTTCTCTCAACATATTATTATGTTAATGATGCATTCAAACCTGAATGGAAGAAGGGAAATTTGGACAAAACACAGGCTACTGTTGACTGTGATAAAAGTGACAAAATGTTTGCCTTTAGCTGAGTGTTCTGTGTCAGACACTTCATGTGTCTTGCCATAGATATAATTATATATGCAATCTGAATGCTGAATGTTTCATTTTCTGTAGTTCTGCCATAGCCATAGGGCCAGCAAGAAGTGCTTATCACAAATTACAAAGTCTGTAAATTGGGATTAGGCTGAAATTGTATTGAAGAAATGATTGGGATATTTGAGCCCCATCTTCAATGGAATAATCATGAGATATTACAGTTTTGGAGGTCAAAGGGGTTTTTACCCCATTTCAGTATACTTTTCTAGTGAAAGAATAGAGCCCCAGAGAAAACAAAACAGAGAATATACTCCAAGAACCAGGATTAGAGGATAGGTCTGTTCATTAATCCAGGGTTCTGTTCTCTGTATCACATTGTATCACTTACACGAGAATATCTCAGAAAGGTTTGTTTGGCACCCAACTCTGGGTATTCTCTGTTTTAAAAATAAGCCTCAATTTTATACATAAATTCGGTTTCATAATACTATCATGCTTTCTTTGAGTTTTAATGTTTGAGTTGATGTACAAGTGTGTAATGAAAATGCAAATGAATTATTTATATTTAATGATTTCTACCGTTATTAATAGTAGTTGTGCCCCCTTGAAAAGGAATATTCAACATGCAAGCTAAAGAAATTTACCAGTTTGAAGCTAAATATTATTTTCACAATGTTACATATGATGAAATTGAAGATAAGAAATGCTAAATCGTGTCCTGGTTTGTTGCTATCCATTAAATTCCAATGTTTGAAAACATCAAAATTTTAATAAGTTTTGGACACTAGAGAAGTACTTGTTATGCAATCATATCACTAACAAGAGTAATATTTATTTTGCTAAATTCCTAAATTACAGTAATTAAAATTTAAAATGAAGAATCTGTACTATAAACATTAGCTATTTTGAAATCAAATGGGAATGTTATACACAGAAATTGCTTTGTAAATATCACCACAGGTTTTATAAACGAATTTTGTTGGTGTTTAGTTTTCATTAGCACAGGTTTTGCAGTGCATAATGATCACATTCCTTGGGATGTTGGTACGGGTATATAACATCTTCGTTCTTTTTCTCATCCACTATCTGCCTCTCCTTTCCCCTTCCTCTATCTTTCTGTCCCCTTCCTGTTCATGAAAGATCTATTTCCCTCTGCCCTATAATCTATTTGTTATTTTGCACTTTATTTTCATTTTGGGTTTCTCATACAAGGGAAACCTGGGGTATGTAAGCTTGTATGTCTGATTGATTTCACTGAATATTGTGGTCTCAAGGTGCATCTCTTTCTTAGAAATGACTCAGGTTTTGGCATTTATTTTTATAATTCTTACTTCACATTAGCTTTTTTCCTGATAAGAATTATATACAAAACTCCTGACATATCTTGGTTCTGCTCAAAATTAGCTGCAGTAGAATGAAAAATGTATCATAATAGAAGTGTGCAAAACATGTCACGTGAACACAAAGCTGAAGGAAATTGTGAATAAAATTTATCAGACAAGGTAACCAGTGCTTTAATGCCTCGCGGAATACTTTTAGGAAGCCTAGTAGGACAGATTACTGAGTACTGATTATGGGTCTTTGATTGTGTTCTTCAAACTTTCTGGGTTCACAACATCAAGACAATAATACCTATTTGACAAAGCTGTGATTGCAGATAACATGGTTGAAATGTATAGCACTCGATAAACAACCATGCCATCTTTAATGGAAGCCAAGGCATAAAATGGATTAAAATTCTAAGGAAGAAAGAGTATGCATAGATTCATAAATGTACAAAAAAGAAAATTCAATTTTTCTTCCCCTGGGTATCATCGCATATCCCACATTCTTATCTTCTTTCATAATTTTACATGTTTAGCTAGACATTATTCTCTTTTATGTACTGAATGTTTGTTACCTCAAAATTGATAATTAAAACCTTAGGGCCCAATGTGATGGCATTTGATGGTGGGAGATTTGGCAGTTAATCAGGATTAAATGAAGTCATAAAAGTGGGGCCTTGGTCAATTGGGATTGACACCCTTAAAAGAGGAGATACCAGGAATTTGTTCTCTCTCCCTCCTCGGGTGTGCATGCACAGACAAGAGGTCATGTGAAAACACATCGGATGGCAGTCACATGCTAACCAAGAGAGGGGTCTCAACTTGAAACCAAGTCTGTTGGTACCTTGATCTGGAACTTTCTAGCCTCCAAAATTATGAAAAGTAATTTTCTGTTTTTAAACTACCTGGTCTGCAATACTTCATTAAAGAAGCCTGAGACAACACAACGAGTCCAGACGTTAGTGTCCAGCTGCACATTTGACACCTTTCCCTGTAAATAGCCCACGCGTATCTCACGGAACTCTCTCTGCTTTCCCTCTTGCCTTGTTAAAATCTGTTTTTCACACAGATATCACAGTAACATGTTTAAATAATATGGTTCAAATATTATCTCTGGATCTCTTTCGATGACTTCCCAAAGTACCAAAAATAAGATGTGAATACCTCACCGAGGTTTTAAAGGCTTCCCTTACCTTTCTCTTTGTTTTCCATCATGTCGTACTCCTGCTTCCCACTATCCTTTAGTTACGTGAATTTCTCAGAGTCCTGAAAATAATAAATTCTGTCCATTTGAGAGCTTTTGTCTACTTTTTCTGGGCCCTGTTTTCACTCGTTCTTGTGAGGCTGCTCTTTCATTACTTTAGGTCTTGGCAGCAAGGATGTTTTGGAGGGAAGCCTTCTTCAACTCCTTTATCTAGTTGGACCACTCCATTTACTCCTGCAATTCTCTGTTACGAAACATGTGTTTATTTGTTTACCTGTTACCTCTGTCATTTTCACTGGACAGTAGGTTTACTAGAGGAACTCATGAGTGTTTCTTTCCCAACTGCATTCATGTTCTCTGTAGATAGTTTCATATATTGGTGGAATACTCTGTAGATAGGTTCATATGTTTAAGGGTATTCTAGAAAATTCTTAACCAAATTTTGCATTCACAGGCTTAAAAACCCCAAAGTATAAAATTAAAAAATATTTCTCTTTCATGAAAATAGCATTATGAAATTTGTTATTGGTTTTTAGATAATCAAATTAAGATCTGTAAGATCTCACACAATGAAACACACACATATAAAAAAATGGGACATGTATTGCTTAGTTAGTATGTTGTTATTACTGGATAATGGAAAAGGAGCAGATGATCAATCGATACTTTTCAAACGAGATGATAGTGTTTAGATCAGGCCTCACTCAGACCAATCATTCTGCAACCGGGAAACAATAAAGTGAGGTAAAAAAGGTGTGATTCACTTGACAAATTACAACAGCACAGTTAAAATATGATGGTGTTTATTTTTGAAAAAAATTAGTTCATTCCTATTTTTTGATTTTAAAAGAATAAACATTTGGTTGACTCCAGGAAAGAGAAACTTTGGAGTAATGCACAGTATTTATCATTGGATGAGACACAAAGCAGCCTGTCTAACATAGAAATTGATAACTGATTAAAACCATTGAGGCTGAGAAAGTAAGTTCGTGGTCAGAAAGGAACGGTCTTATAAAATGTAATAAGAGTTTAAAACATACTCTAAATATCTAGCAGTCAGTCAAAAATTTTAAGAAAGTGACACAGGTAAGATTTGTGCTTTGCAAATATAGTTCTAGGACTATCGTGAAATAGAGGGGAAAGAGTAGCACTAACAAGGAGTTTTCAGGATGCTCCAAAAGTTACTACAATTTCCTATAAGAGAAATGATTTAGTTTTCATCTAATAATCTAAAGTACTTGCCATAGAGATGGGAAAGAGCTTACAGATAGGAGAAGTGACACAGGACAAGGAAGAGGTCAAACTAGCCCCATGACTTCTGGCCTTAAGAATAAGTGAATGACGGTACAGTAACCAAGTCTGAAGTGGTGTGGAGGTGTGCTTGCAACATCCATGTTCAGGGGGCCATTAGGATTTCCACATGGTCACACCCGGGAGGATTTTGAAAATATGCATGTGAATAACAGAGAAAAGTTATACACATAGATGAAGAAATCATAAGATATAGGAAGTAGGTAAATTTGGTAATAAATTCATTAAGTTTTTTATCTGACAAATTTCTGTTGGCTATCTTGTATTTGGTAGGGAGATTTCTAAAGTAATTGGAATGCATCTGTGAACTAAGAAGGTGGATATTTTTGATCTCTTTATTTTAAATTTTATTTTAAAGAGATTACAACCAAACAAAATGAAACAGAATAAAGCCAATCAAAACAAAACATGAGAGCCATACAGGAGTTCAAAACAAGATAATAGGAAATCAAAAATGGCTACCATAATGCCTCATGTTATCTTCAAAATAGCTGCCCATACCATAAGACATAATAAAATCAAACACACAGAACAGAATAAAACCAATCAAAACAAAACAATGAAAGTGATACAACAGTTCAAAACAAGGTAATAGGAAATCAA
>RJWT010014242.1:0-21171 GCA_004365215.1 Cuniculus paca
GAAGTCTGCAAATGGAAAATGGATGCACATAGGTTTCACCAGTGTCAAGGCTCTAGCTACAATTGTGAGTCCACATTTCTCCTGGATTTTATCTAGTTCAGCAAAAGCTGGTCATCCACTAAACCAGGCCATTCTGCCTTGGGTTGAAGAGCCCAAGTCCTCCAGTCTCCTCAAAGAGTCAAGTGCATTGCCACTTCTTTCAAGACTGACTGTTGCAGCCCAGAGAATTTTGTAGTCCAGTAGCTATAGTTGGAAGTGCTAGTCTACCTTTTCTGAAAGATAAGGTAGTGAAAATCACCACAAAACAAAAGCTTGACTTGTCTACTATGTGATACACTTCCTATGTTGTGTAGTGTTCAATAAATAGAATTTTCCTCCTTAGTGTCTGCCATTTCCTTATTATCTACCTTAGTTACTTCCTCCTTGCATGAGCAAAATAGCCACAATTTAAAGGAAGAGCAGTTTATTTTGCTTTACAGTGTGTAGAGGTTTCCATATATGGCTAGCATCCTCTTGGTCAGGACTACAGAGCAAAGGGCGTGGCAGTGGAGAAAGAGCTCATGACATGGCAGTGAGAAGCAGGGTGCATGAAGAAGGGAACATTACCTCCTGGGACACAGTGGCCCACCTCTTTCCCCCAGGCTTCATGTCCAAATATCACACCCAGGTATAAACCCATTGGTGCGCTAATCCATTGCTGAGAAACATACTGTCAGGGACTTCCCTTTGCAAGATGGATTTAGCCCATCTGTAAGAGTTGCCAAAGTTCTGACAGTTTTAACTTTACTGAAATGTCGATCTGCACCATCTGCTGTGATATTTCAAGCAAACGTATGTATCTCTCTATCTGTATCTACCTAGCTATGTATCTATCTGTTCAAGCATGAGCATATATATATTACTCAATATATATTTATATATATATTCTGTAATACAGGAGAGAACCATATCATTTTTAGGCAAATATGTGGAAATGCTGTTCACCATCATTACAAATAATATAACCAGGCTCAAAAAGCATGTGTCATGTTTAATGTAGATGTGATATCTGAGAAAGAGATGGAGAGGATAAGGGAGAAAAGAGGTGAAGGATTGGGAAGCAGAAGAGAGAGTATTGGAAAAGTGGAAGGTAACAGAAAAAGGAGAAGGAAGGAAAGAACAAAGGATGATGGATACATTACTATGATCCAAGAATGTTATATTTTTTCAAAATAATTTATTTTAGTTTTTTTTTACATTTAATTAGTCCCTTACTATCTATCGATGTCAGTCAATTGTCCTTAGGAATTACCTTAGATCCATACATAACAACTGTTAGCTCTATTTTCTGTCTTAGTCATCTGGATGAGCCTTGGCCATTTCTTGTCCAAGTTTCTTTCCATGAAAGCTTGTGAGACTTTTACCTCCTGGTGACTCTCCTTAGGCACACAACACATCGATGATCGCTTTCCTCTATAGTCTCACAGTTTTCTTGATCAGAAGACCTGGGAATCACTGAGTATAGGATGACACAGCAGAGGCTGTTTTATGCCCTGGGTTCTCAATGACCTTGAAGAGTGAGGGCCAAAGTATTGGCTATTCCATTATCCCATCTGTCTAAGTTTTGGTTTGTAAACCTCAGTTACTGAACATCCGGAAGAACAGATTGATAACAGTACAGTGTAGTAGATGCAGTAAGGTTAATATTTTATCTTATCTAAATATCGAGAATCTTAAAGTATTAAATGAAGCTGTTATTTCCTATTAACCATATATGTTTTAACATTTGAATGCCTGTAGAATGTTAATGGTTACATATTTCACAGAAAAATAGAAACCTAAACCATACCTAATATTATAGCGTGACAATCTTGATGATATTTTGTAACACACTTGAATTTGCATTTTCGACATAAGATATTCCCATTTTGTTCAATCCTGACTATTTAATACATAAGAAGTTTTACCTAACTTGATTACTTTTAGAGAGATGCACATCTCATAAGCACTTGTTGAATTTTGTCACCATAAACAATCCCTGTTTCATGTTTTGAAAGACTTGTATATCTGGAAGCACAAATAGGTGAATACACCATGAGGCTAGGAACAATCACTTATCATAACCGTATGAAAACCTTTGCGTGGACATTTTAAAATCAAAAACCTTGTTGTATTGTTTCTTTTGACAATTACCAATGTGAAAATATTACAGTAATATTTTTTATAACTTTAGTTGGAGTGCCTTCCATTAAGGCTACGGAGATCATCGGGTCCTCCGATCAGTGAACAAGAACTGGTTTAAAATGTTACCAGGAAGCTGCTTTCTTATTCATCAAATGGATCCTATCCAATCATCCCAACCCTAAGGGATTGTGTTTATTCATATTAATAATTTTTGATGACTTATGAAAAACCCAATCATAACATTTAACACTTTAATTTTTAAACATACACCCTTAAGTCTATAATAAACAATATACATCATATTCACATAGCCAATTTTAACATCATTTTGACCAGCTGACAGCCCACGTGGAAGCATGCTTTTTAAGTCTATGACTCAAATTAAACTTTTAACAAATGATCCAAAGATGCAAAAGAAAAAGGAAAAGAGAAAACTCGTTCATCTCAAAATAAAAAGAACAGCTGCTCACAGAATGGACAAATGGACAGATATGGACAGATGATCTGTACAGACTGGGACTGGCATAGCAACAAGCACATAGTTTGTTGGTTTCCATGAGAACACTGTAAGATCCCAGGGGGCTATTTAAATACCTCTGCCATGCCTGTTTGCTGAACTAGCTCACTTCTTATGTTCCATATTCTTGGGGCTGGAACACCTGTTCACCTACAGCACCTCAGACCCTAAGGGCATTTGTCAGATGCTCCATGGCACTTGGACACTCCTGTATGCTCAATTGTGCTTTTGATTCCAGAAGTGTGAATGATCACTAGTTCCACTGACTCCCAACAACTGCTTACAAACAGACTGGACAAACAGACGACAGACACACAGGCAGACTGACAAACATCTTACAAAATCACAGTGTTCTCAAGTGTACTTTTAGCCAAATTGAATTACAATAATCTGTTTTTTTATTTTAAAGCAAATAAAGCAAAACAAAACAAAACAAAACAGTAAAATAGGCTAAAGCACATCAGAACAGAACAATGCAAGCAATACAGGACTTCAAGACAGCAGGAAATCAACAATGGCTATGATGGTGTATCTTATTTACTTCAAAATAGTTGTTCACACCTTCACACACAAATTTAGAATTTGTAACTAAATTGGCTAGTCAGATTTGTAGGCCAATTAGCAGAGATCTCATATAAAAGGATTTAGAAAACACAAAATCTTACCTATAAGTAACATAAATTTTTATATTTTATCTTAAGAATACTAGTAAGTTTTTGTGTCCCCTTCTTTCATTAAACTTTCAGTTTGGTTACCTTTATTTATTCTTATCATCTATTTAGATCTTTGGCTTTTGTCTGTAATTACCATCTCCTGGGCATGCTGCATCAGTTCCTTCAATTAGCTCCACGTCTGGTCTAATGTTATCCTTGTCTATCAGTTGTGGCATGGTTTCTGAGGCATCACTATCATAGGACTGAGCATCCACTTCTTAGGAGGTGGAATCAACTTTTCTGAGTTTGGGTCCATGATGCAGCCAGACAGCACACACTGGCAATCAGACAGCCATTTAGCATTTCCTGGAAAAACAAGCTCACTCTCAACCCCAAACTAGCACTGGACTGGGTACTTTGATTGCCCACTATGAAGATCTTTCCAATGAACTCTTTTTAGCCTTTATTTGAGTTATCTTTTTGCTACAGTATTTCCATCTTTATTAGAATTTTAAAAACTTTAAATAGTATATACTGCCAAGTGAAATCTTTTATAAAGTGAACTCCCTCTTTTGTTTTTGAAATTTACATTGGGAATATGTTTATTTAGGCACCCAGAGCCATTTGTTGTTCCCAACTCAAGTTGAGGCTCATCTCCCCAGCTTGAGGTGATAGGTGTGGTTGGCTGGTGTGCAGGCAGGCTGAGTGAAAATCCCAGGCTACTGTGGGGTTGCATGCACATGGAAACTGTCATGGCAAGCTGATCCCAGGTGCTGGGCACACAGGTTGCACTCCATATCTGGCATGGATGCCCACTTCCTGTTGGGGGGTTAGAACATATGTGATACCAGTGGTGGCTCCTTGTAAACTTTTGATGCATAAACAGCACATGCAAGCAATGGAAAAACACGGTGATAGCTCAGGCATGCCAGAGCCCTACCCCACATTTCCAGAGCCATGTTACACTGTTATAGGCAGATGAGTTAGATAGAGATATTATAGGTAGTCACACAGGGCCAGGCCCTCGAGGTAGCCTACACAGAAGACCAGATGTCTTGTGATCTTGGAGTAGAGAGATACCTCATGCTATGGGCCAGATCTCAAGGCAAAAGGCAAAACAAGTGCAACCACACCCAATTTTTTTATATTCTAAATAGGGAGGGATCATCTTGAGGAAATCAGGAGCCACTACCCCAACCCCTTCCAGAAGAGCCACTGTTCTGTAAGAATGCTCACTTCCTACATGACTCACTTTCCCATTTGTCCCTGATTTGGCCAATTTTAATTGAACAATTAATCTTATTTGTTGACCATAGTTCTGCCCAACCTCATGCCTGTCTGCCTCATGAGTTCCCAGTTTTTCCCATCTTGGACATGTCTCACCTCATGGTTTTACTCAGTAAAAGTCCCTAGAAATGACAGGGCCTTTGTTAACTCACTCAGGACCCCTTCTATCTCTCTCTAAGACAGAAGCTTTTTTTCCCTCTCCATCAGTATCTTCTGACAGTGAGTTCACACATGGATACCTCAGTCATCAAACTCAATTTATTCCAAGTTCATATTCATTTACTGAAATGTTTGAGAGTTGGACACATTTTTTCCATTAGAAATAATGCACATGCTAGAATTCCAACACTGTAGGTTGAAGGAGGAGAATTCAAATTTGAGGTCAAAATAGGCTGCCCTTTGAACAAGGTAAGTCTATGCCATGGAGCAAGACCCTGTCTCAAGACCAAAATTATTGCTTCAGACCCAAAACTCAGGTTGGAGGATGAAGGAAGTCCCACCTTGACCACAGTTCATTGGTCCTTGACAGCACAAAACAATAGATTTAACAACAAATGAACTTACTTGACTGATGAAGAGATCAATACCAAGGAGGTCTTTTGTCATGAATGAAGTGGTACCCTTCAACAGAGATGGAGTGAGAGACAATCTTGATGGATAGTACTGAGAAGGATGAGTACTAAACAGAGAAATCCTGGAATCAACTGAGAATCCTAACCTCAGCCTAGGAAGACTATGAGGTTAGTATACTGCTGTGGAAATCCAGGCTCACTGGGAGTCACCTTCAAATGCAGTATTTCTGAAGAAGAATGTATATAATCTAGTGAACTTTGAACTTTGATACTGTTGCTTACATTCAGCAGAAATTATTACTCTGCATTACTATAGGACAGTATAAAGGGTGGACAATTGTTTTCACTAAAGCTGGCGCCCTCTCGTTTGATGAAGGGCTATTTATGACTGAATTCTTGGGCTTGTCACACTTCAGTTGACATTTAATGCGTCATTTTCACAGAATTTCTTATCTTAAGCATGGTGACATAATAGTGATTGGCAATTGATTTTCTCCCCATAACACCTGAACTGCCTGAGTGGGCATAAACACTCTGTGGCTTAATCATGAAGAATTGGGCACTGGGACAAAAAAATCTGAAAACTTCAAAACAATGTTCAAAAACCAGGAATGTGAAAAGATAAGACAAAAAAAGGCTATCAAAATGCCAAAACTTGCCAAAATTTGTTTAGAAGAAACTGAGGGAGGGCAATTCACAAGCTACACAGAGAGAGTCCTGAAAGAGTGCCCATTTTATCAAAGGTGAAACAGTTCTACAAGGTGCTTGGAGAAGTTACAGGATGTACAAATGATCATAATGAAATAGTCAATACGTCTGGAGAAAACACTAATAAATGGCAAGTAGAGTTTAAAACTAGCATTGGATGAAAGGAATTCCCAGCCCAGAAAAGAGTGGGAACCCACAAGACAGTTACAAAAAGAAAACCAGGAGGTTAAGTACGATTGACAGTATGGGTGACAGGAGCAACAAATGTAAAGATAGAGTGTCAAGCATAGAGGGCAGGTATGCTTTCATTGATCAATTATTAATGAGATAATTTTCAAATAAAAAAGGAGTACAGAAGATGGACCTAAAATTCTCTAATGGAGATAAGACTAAGGGTATTAGCAAAAAACCAGAACACAATACAAAGTATATATATATATATAAAACATTTTAAAAATAATAGCAGGAAATTTCAGACATGGTAAATTAATTTAACATAAAGACAATTGAAGCATATAGAAACAAAATAGCCATGCTCAGAAGAAAGAAAGAAAAAAAAAACACTTCTGATCACATAACAATTAGAATACTAGAAATACAACAAAAGAATGTGTTCACAAGAGCAAAACTTACCCAGGAAGGAACACTTACCTGAATTGCAACAAATTTCTCAATGTAAACTTTAAGTAAGGAGAGTGAACTGAAGTGTTACAAAGTGTCAAAACTACTCCAATACAACTATATCCTGCAGTAATCTTTCATAACTAATGGAGAAATAAGATGCATGCATGGTAACGAAAATTTATTAAAATTTATGACAAGCCAATACTTCTAAAAAAGTTCTCAAGTTTATCCTAGAAAGAGGAAATGAAGCTAGTGATGCCAAAATGTACAATGAAATGAATATATTAAGTAGAGAAAGTTATTAAGTAAACGACCAAAAGGAAAATGGAATGCAAAATTAACTCAAGGACAGGTATAAGTTCATGGTTATAAATTATAATTGTCAATGTAAGCAAACTTTACTCAGTTAAAACATAGCAACTACCAAAATGGATCAAGGAACAAAATCTAATGGAAAGCTATGTAAAAGGATCATACTTAAAACAAGAACAACAATTAATAATCTATAAAATGTGAACTCAGCAAGTAGCTTTCCAATCTTAAGTCAGAGTAGGTTTCAAGCTAAAACTGATTAAAAAGATACAAAGGACATTATATTTTCATTAAATGAAGTATTTATAAGAAACATAACAAATGCACATATGCACCAAACCTCTGACCACCAAAGTTCATAAAAGAAGATCTAATGAACAAAAATGACATAAAAGAAAAAAAAATGAATATGCTGAGTGGGTGATTTCCATACTCTTCTATCAGAAATTGATAATTTAAATATACTATTGACAAAGAGGAGCTCAGCAACTGTGGAAGTGTTGAGAACCCTTCCACATACCCACAGGATCTCACCAGGCAAATAGAAGTGCGAGTGAGTCTTCCTCATGCTCAAAGGACATCAAAAGGCTGGTAAGAACCTCAGCAACTCCTACTTCCACCTAGAAGACCTTAGTGGGCAGGAAAGAGTACAGGCAAACCATTCCCAAATGGGAGGATTTTGTTGGGTCTGTGGTGGGGCTTTGTAATTCCTCCCCCAAAATGGAAGACCTCAGTCAGAGTGCTGGTGAGCCTTACATCCACATAGAGCACACTAGGTGGGAGTGGGCACCAGTGAGGTCTATACCTACACCAGTTTCCAGGGGAACCTGGATGAGCCTGCAAGAAACCCATTAACACGGAGGGACCCCAGCTGAGGCATACACCATAGACAGCTCAGTGTGGCAGACTGAAAAATTCTGCAGCAGCAGTAACAAAATGAGCTAAGGGTTGGCTCACATCAATATCCCTAAACTAATCAGCACAGGAAAAATCCAGGACTCGCTTTGACAACTATAGGGGGAATTTAGGTGGCTGGTCTCTCCCATACACTGAGGTAACCAGCAACTAGGTGAAGGCCAGTTATACAGTAGAACACTTACTCTGACACACATAACGGACAGATGAAACTAGTGCAATTGAGAAAACTGAAATGTAAACAGAGAGGTGAAAATGGCATGATGAAAAATCAAAATGAAATTTCAGACACGAACCCACCTGAAAAAAATACAGGAGACATTGACATAAAAGACATTGGAAGATGCACACCTGAAATTTCAGAAAAGATAGCAAGTGAAGTAAAGAAACAAATCCTCAAGGCTGCAGAGGAAGTCAGTCAGAAATGATCTCATGTTAAAAAGGAATTGATAAACGTAGTGAAAGAATACTTGAGCACATCGAAAGAAGCATAGATAAAAAATTGGAGGAGCATACAAAACTTGAAAACTTTCAATGAACAACATAGGAAACAATTACAATGCATGCAACAGATTCAAAGAGAGATCCAGGCAATTAAAAATTTCACTGAAAGCTGGTAAATCCACCTGAACGAAACTGTAGATAAACTTTCAGATCTTGAACAAAAAATTATGAATAGATATCATGAAAGAACTCTTAAAAATAACAAGGGACCATGACATAATTCAACAGCTCCAAGATGATGCACAGAAAACAATATAGGATTAATAGGTTTCAATGAAAAAGCGGGAGTCAACACATTTGACTTAAAATAAAAACTATTTGCAAAATAACAAATAACAAACCAAAGATGGGAACAGAATCTGACAGAGGCATACAAAACTTCAAACAACCTTAACAAAAATAAACCAACACCCACAAGTACAATAGTCAAGATCTCTGAAGTTCAGTGTAAGAACAGAATATTAAAAGCTATTAAAGAAAAAAAATAGGTCACCTATCAAGGAAAGCTCACGAAAATCTCAGTCAACTCCTCAACACAAGGCCTCAGGACAATAAAAGATTGGCATGAAGTATCTCTATACCTGAAAGGAAATAACTTCCAATCAGATTTAGGTACCCTGCAAAACTATCTTTCAAAATTAATGGAGAAAGAAGATACTTTCATGACAAAAGACAACTGGCGGAATTCATGTCCACCAAACCAACCCTAGAAAGAGTACTAAGAGATATTCTACATAGAGAAAAAATTAATCAAAATACCCAGAACGACAGATGGAAACCACCAGACAGGATAAGCAAATAAAAAAGGAGAAAAACAGGGAAACAGCAATGGAAAATAACATGAAAGAGATTGGTCAATACATATCAGTTATAACTGCCAATGGCCTCAATTCACCCATTAAAAGAAACTGATTGGCACAATGGATCAAGAAACAAGATCCAACAGCATTCTATATACAACAAAATTGTTTAACGCAAAATGAAATTCAGAGTGAAAGAGAATGAATGGAAAATGATATTCCTTGTGACAAGAACCCACAAAAAAGGAGGGCTAGCTATTCTGTGTGCAATGTCAAATCTGAAGCAAAAATCATCAACTTAAAAGCAAAAATCACCTCAAACAAGGTCACTCCACACTTGCTAGGGCAAAAATTGATGAGAAAGAGATAATAACCCGAAATAAATGCACCAAATACAAGAGCACCCAACTATGTAGGACAAATAGTAGTAGGTATGAAAAATGAAATACAAAATAACAAAATGGTAACAGGAAGTCTTAATACACAAATATCACAAAGAGATAAATCAAGTATATACAATTCCTCAAAGAAATAACAGAAAAGAATCAAAACTGTGAATAGACTTACTAGATGTTTATGGAGTGTTCCACCACAAAATGTCAGAATACATATTCTTCTCAGTTGCATATAAAATGTTCTCTAAAATAGGGCATAAACTAGCCCAGAGAACATGCTTAAGTAAATGCAGAAGAATTGAAATGATCCCTTGTATAGTATCCACACATAGGATGCTCAAATTGAAAATTAATACCAAAAGGAACTACAAAAACTACATAGCCACATGGAAATTCAACAACACCTCCCTGAAAAACTAAAGAGTCAAGCAAAAAGGTTAAAGAAGGAATTAAGGATTATCTATAATCAAATGAAAATGCAGATGCAATATATCAGAACCTGTGGGATGCAATGAAAACATTCTGAAGACAGAAAGATACTCATAAATTCTCACATTAAAAAAACAGAATGAGCACAAAGAAACAATCTAATGTTGCATCTTAAGTGTCTAGAAAAAGAAGAGCAAAGGAAGACCAAACTCAGGGGTTCTTGTCTCATGGAATATTGCTTTCCATTCACTCATTTTCAGTCTGAGTTTCATTTTGTGTTAAAGGGAGGAAACAATAAAAATCAGAGCTGAAAATAAATGCAGTTGAGAGTCAGAAAATGATACAAAGAATTAATGAATCTGAGTTGGTTCTATGGAGGAATAAACAAAATTGATAAAGCCCTAGACAACCTTATCAAGAAAAGGAAAGAAAAAACTGAAATTCATGGAGTGAAGAATGAAAAGGGTGAAATCACTACAGATCCTGTGGAAATTCAGATCATCAATATCTATGTCAAAAGTTTTTATTTCCATTGTTGAAAAACACAGACAAAATGGACAGATTCCTGGAAATGGACACATTATCAAAGCTGAATCAAGAGGATGTTAAAAATTTTGAATAGCCCAATATCATTTACTGAGATTGAAAATGCAATTAAAAACTAACAACAGGTGCTGTACCCTAGAGGGGCAGTCCAATTAGCTATACAGTCTGGAGACTCCGAACTCCTCCTAGCCAGGAGAACTGCTGCAGCACCACAGGTGCAATCTGGCTAGCCATGTGATCCAGAGGGTCAGAACTTCTGCCAATCAGGTGTGAGGCCCTGGCACCACACTCCAGGGTTGTGTCCCAGCTAGCCATTTGTTTTCCAGAGGTTCTGAATTCTACCCAGCCGGGTTTAAGGCCCCAGTGCCACACTCCAGGGATGTGTTTCTCTAGCCATCTAGGTCTTGGAGGCCCTGAACTCCACCCAGTCGGGCTCCAGGCTTTGAAATCATACTCAGAGGGTGAACCACGGCTAACTGCATGGGACCAGGAGGTTCTGAACTCTTCCCAGTCAGGTGCCAGACACAGGAATCAAATTCTAGGGGTGTGTCCCTGGTAACTGCATGGAGAATCCATGCTCTGCCCAGTCCACTGTCCCAGTACAATCCATTGGGGGAACACCCAACTAGGCTCACAGATGACAGAGGTACTAAACCCTCTGCCCAGGCCAGAGCATCAGAGCAATCTGTCAGGGAGAGACTGGCCTAGGCAATGGGACCTGGAGATTTCAAGGTCTACCTGTCACAGTACACGGCCCCAGTGGCATAGGGGTCATCCCAGTTAACTTTGTGGGTGCCAGAGAGTCTAAATTCTGCCCAACCAGGAGCAAGACCCCAGAACCATACTCTGAGGTTGCATCCCTGCTAGCTTCACAGAGGATCAGAGCTCTACCCAGTGCAGCAGCATCTCAGTACAATCCATCATGGGAATGCCCAGCCAGCCTCACAGGTCACAAAGGTACCAAGCACTGCCCAGCCCAGGTTGTCAGAGCCCCAGAACTGTCCTTCAAGGAGTGACCAGCCTAGAAGATGGATCCTGAACATTTTGAGCTCTGCGGCCAGTGTGGGCAGGAAGACCAAGCTAGATGTGCCTCTGCTTTTTGGTCACCTATATTTGAAGGCTTGCTTCCTGTTGGCTGCCAGTGCAAGCAGGAAGACCTAACCAGATAAGCCCTGGGAAACTTCAGGCCATCATTTGAGACCCTTGGTTCCTTCAGGGAGGCTTTGCTCACCCAAAGAATCAGATTGAAACAGTCCTGTGTGCCTGCAGCCATTGGGTGAGTCCTGGTGTAGACATGGAGGCTGAGAGGAGATGCGGCCCCAGGATCACACACCCTTGGCCATCAGGGAAGCAAGCCTCAGTGTAGTTACACATTTATAGAGAAGCTTGTCTCATACCTGCTACCTCCCTGGAAACCTGGGGGTCAAAAAATAGAGGTGCCTGTCCCATTTCTCTGCATGATGGAGTACTAGCCAAGGTGGGAAGTGCCTGAGATGGCACAACCAGATTGTTGGGAGGAACATAAGAGAATGTCAAGACAAAAGAGCAAAAGGCAATCTCACACCTCAAGCCCACACAGAACAAGCCTGGGAGATATGGTCATGGAAGAAAATAGAAGTCACCCACCTATAATGTCCAAGAGGATAGCAACTAAAGCAAAGAAACAACTTGATGAGACTGTAAAATTAATCAGATCAGAAATAATATCTCAGGTAATAAAGAAATCACAAACACAATGAAAGAAGTGCTGAACATACTTAAAGTAGACATACATAAAAAACAGGAGCATAGGAAATGATGCAAATGTTGAATGAACAATATAGGAAGAATTTACAATACGTGAAGCAGATTCAAAGAGATATTCAGGAAATCAAAATGTCAATCAAAAGCTGGCAAAACCACTTGCATGAAACTGAAGATAAGCTTTCAGATCTTGAAGGTAGGATTACAACTAATGATTGTGAAAGGAAAGATCTCTTAAAAATAGCAAGGAGCCAGAAAATAACAATTCAATATCTGCAAGATGATGTAAAGAAAAATAATTTAAGGGTGATAGGTATCAGTGTAGATGCTGGGTAAACACAAATGAAAAAAAAGTACAATTTACAGAAGCAATAGCAGAAAACTTCCCAAACATGGGAAAAGGATCCAGAGTAAAGAGCATAGGAACAGAATATGAAAGACTGTTAGAGAAAAGAAACAGATCAATTATGAAGGAAAGCCCATCAGAATCATGGTAGATTTCTCAACACAAACCATCAAGTCAATAAGAGCCTATAGTGAAGTGCTTCAAATCCTGAAAGAAAGCAACTTCCAACCCAGACTGAAGTACCCTGCAAAATGTCTTTGAAAATTGATGGAAAAACAACATACATCTATGATAAAGAACAACTGAAGGAATACATGAACTCCAAATCAACCCTACAGAGAGTGCTGAAGGATATTCTGTAGAGAGGTAAAGATGAACGTGGTTCCAGAAATAGCAGTGGAGGAGGAGCGACAAACAGGACAGGCAAATAAATGAAGGGGGAAAATGGAGGGCCACTAGTAGGAGGGTAGCATGGTGGAGATGAGCCAATGTATGCTGGTTGTGACCATTAATGTAGATGGCCTCAATTCACCAATGAAAAGAAACATAGGGGGAGTGGATCAAGAAACAAGATCCATCAATATATTTTATACAAGAACCACATTTAAAAATTCATAGACTGAAAATCAAAGAAGATAAAAACAGTCATTCCATGTGACATGAGACCAGAAAAAGGTAAGAGTAACTTGTCTATCAACCACACAATGGATAAGAAAGATACAGTTTTCTTTTTTCATATGATGGAAAACTACCCAGCTATAAAGTAGGATAGTGTCAAGGATCTTGTGTGTAAATGGATGCAACTGAAGATCACGCTCATGGGTGAAATGGTTTGAACTCACATGAATGAACACCAAGATATCTCCTTAGCATGGAAAACTGAAGGAATTAGTGGGATCCAAAAAGCACAATGGATGTTATGAAAGTGACAGGGGAGGAAACACCTAGGAGGGAAAGAAAGTAACTGCTCTTTCTTTCTTACTGTCTTGTCTTGAACTTCACTATCACTTTTATAAATTTTTTAAGTTTGGTTTGGTTTTGTCTTGTATTGTTAGATTTTACTGTGTCTGATACTATGGGCAGCTACTTTGAAGATAGTGGAATGTATTATGGTAACCATTGTTGGTTTTCTTTTGCCTTATTTTGAAGTCCTTTCAATCTCTTGTTTAGATTGGTTTCATTCTGTTTTGTTTTATTTGATTTTAATATGTGTGATGGTATGGACAACTGCTTTGAAGAAAATAAAACATTGTGGTACCCATTGTTGATAACTATCATCTTGTTTCGAAGTCCTATAAGGCCTTTATTCTCTTGTTTTGATTGGTTTTATTTTGTGCTTTATTTGATTTTATTATGTGTGATTGTATGGATGACATTTTGAAGAAAACAAGAGACATTAGAGTAGCCCTTTTTCATTTCCTGTTATCTTGTTTTGAAGTCCGCTAATGCATTCATTCTTCTGTTTTGATTGGTTTTCATGGATTTTGTTTCGTTCAGTTATATTGTGCATGAATACATGGACAGTTATTTAAAAGAAAACAAGAGACATTATTCTTTCCTGATGTCTTGTTTTGAAGTCATGTAATGCTTTCTTTTGTTTTAATTTGTTTTGTTCTGTTTTGCTTTGTTTGGTTTTATTGTGTGTGATGGTATGAACAGCTATTTTGAAGGAAGCAAAAAACATTATGGTAGCCATTTTTGATTTCTTGTTGTGTTTTGAAGTCCTGTGCTATGTGCATTGTTCTGTTTTGAATTTCTTTGTTCTCTTTTGTTTTGTTTTATTCTCTTTAAAATAAAACAAAAAAAATAAAAACTTACAACAAAGAAAAGCCCAGTGGACTCACAACTGGATTCTACAAGAAATTTAGAGAAGACTTAATGCAAATACTTCTCAAGTCCTTTAAGGATTTTTGAAAGGGAAGCAATTCTCTCTAACTCTTTCCTGCAGTGAAGAATTACTCAAATACCAAAACCAAAGAAAGACCCAACCAATAAAGCAAAACTACAGGGCAAACTTTCTAATGCATGCAGTGGCAAAAATTCTCAATAAAATACTAGCAAACAGACTGCAGCAAATCGTCAAGAAGATTATACAGTATGACCAAGAGGAATTCATCCTGGAAAATCAGGGCTTCATTAATGTAGGAAAAATTTATGAATGTAATATATCACATCAACAGAATCAAGCATACAAATTACATATCATCTCAATAATTGCAGAAAAAGCTTTTGGTAAAGTCCAACAGTCACTCATGGTAAAAACCCTACAGAAAATTGGAATAGATGTCTCTATGTAAATCTGATAAAAGTCATGCATGATAAATCAAAAGCCAACATCATACTAAATGGCCAAAACCTGAAAGCTTTCACTCTAAAATCAGGAAAAAGACAAGTACATCCATCATCACCATTCCTACTTTATTTAGTTCAGAATGTATTAGGCAGAGCAATTAGACAATAGAAAGAAAAAAAGAATAAGGATAGGGATGGAAGAATTATCATTATATGCAGATAACATGCTGCTCTACATAGTAGACCCCACCAGAAGAACCCACCAAAAGACTACTAGGATTGATAATCCAACTCAGCACCATAACTGGAAACAAAGCCAATACTCAAAAATAAATAGAATTCCTGTATGCAGACAACAAACTCACTGAGAGAAAAATTAGGAAAATCACACCCTTCACAATAGCATATAAAAAAATGAAATACTTGGAAATAGATCTAGCTAAAGAAGTAAAGCATCTATATAATGAAAATTACAGTACTCTGAAAAAGGAGATCAGAGAGAATATTGGAAAGTGAAAAATTACCCCTTGCTGGTGAGTAGGAAGAGCCACCATAGTGAAAATGGCCATACTCCTGGAACTGTTATACAAATTTAATGCAATCTTAATCATACAACTGTTGATATACCTCACAGATCTAGAAAACATTCCTAGAGTTTACTTGAAAATAAAAGAGCTAGAATAGCAAAAGCAATCCTGGGCAACAAAGGCAAGGCAGGAGGCATCACAATCCCTAACTTGAAATTATAGTACAAAACAATTGTGATAATATCAGCATGGCACTGGCAAAAAAATAGACATGAGTATCAGCGGAACAGATTAGAAGATGAAGACACAACTACTTGATGCAAAGTCACTTTATCTTTGACAAATGGGCCAAACATGTTCACTGAAAGAAAGATATCCTCTTCTAATAAGTGATGAGGGCAAAATTGCTTTTCCACATGCCACAAACTGTATCTAGACCCATGCCTATCATAATGCACTAAACTAATGTCTGAATGGGTCAAAGATTTAAATATTAAAACAGAAACCCTAAATCTACAGGAAGACAAGGTAGGCAGAATCTTGAAGAAGTAAGTATAGGCAAAGAGTTCATGAGCAAAATGCAAACTGCATGAGAAATACTTCAAAGAATCAACAACTCAAAACTCGTTTTATTAAAAAGGTTTTGCATTGAAATAAACATCATCAACAGAGTGCAAAGAAAACTCATAGAATGGTAAAATATTTTAGTCAACTTTCCCTCAGACAAAGCACATCTATTTAGAATATAAAGAATCGAAAAAAATTTTGAGTACTCAAATTCAAAGGCCCAATTAAAAATGGACATCTAAGATAAATACACAGTTCTCAGACAAAGAAATATGAATTGCAAATAAGCAGATGAAAAAATGTTAAACATTACTTGGCATTCAAGAAATGCAAATTAAAACAATACAGAGATGGCATCTTTCCAGAGAAAGTGGCTCTCATCATGAAATAAACCAATAACAAAATGATGGAGGGTCTGTGGGGAAAAAAGAAACTTCTCTACTGTTGGAGGGAGTGCAGACTGGTACAACCTTTGGAAATCTCTGTGGAGATTACTCAGAAAACTAGGATTGGAGATTCCATTTGATCCAACGTAACATTTATTGGTATTTTCCCACGAGTGTAGAAAACATCATTCTACAGTTATGTATTGTCAATACAAGTTCATAGCAGCACTATTTGTAATAGCTAGATCTTAGAAACAACATAAACACCCATTCATCACAGAATGGATAAAAAAGATGATGTGATTTGTGTTATTCTTCAATTTCAGTGCTTGAAAACCCTGTTCCAATCCCATTGTGAAGAGTCATTGAAAAGGTTAAAAGACTGCACTTCTAAAGAAAGGAGCAGAGCTAATTAATCAAGAAACTTCCTCCTCTTGATACGGATGTACTGAACTATTTCAGTCTACAAATCCACAGCAGACTTGCAGAAATTATTGACATATTAATAGAATTCCTTACCCATGTGGAAGTAGTTGTAAAGTATGTGTTGTGTGACTACATGGAAAATATTGAGGTCTGTTTAATGGAAGCAAAGAAGGTACCGTCATAAAGTAAATCCCTCAAGTAAATAAAAAATACAGGAATTTCTTACAGAATGCCAAGGAAAAAGCCAAATAAATTAAGATAAAGAAAGATAAGAGATATGTAGAGGGTCTGACCTGGAGATACACTCTACCTGTAGTAAGAGATAGAGGACAAAGCAAACAAAACTGAAACTATAATTATGGATCTAATCGAAGAAAATATTCCTGAATTGAAGAATGAAGTTGACATGCAAATGAAGAATGCTCACAGGGTACCTTTGAAATTTAATGGGAAGAAAGCAACACCTTGGCATTATCCTCCTGACTTTTAAATTTTAAGCATAAAGACAAAATTCTGCAAGTACACACACAGAGAAAGCAGGTTACCTATAAGTGGGCAAAAGTCAAACTCACTTGATTTCTCCCTTACAATTTTAAATACTTGAAGACAATGGAAAAACATTGGCAAAGTTTTAAGGGAAAGAAATTTTGAACCAAGAATTATATTACTTGCCAAATTAGTATTTGTATATGAAGGCAACTGAAAGACATTCTCATATACCAAAGGGTTAAGAAAGTGTGTCGACCAACAACCTTCTCTGAAATTATTGCTGAAAGACTGGCTGCAGTCAACAGAGAAATTAAATAGAACAGAAAGGTTGTCTGGAAGATTTGTTGACTGAAACTAGTTAAGAGTAAGAAGGCGAAAATTGTTATATTTAGGGTAGCAAAGCTAATTACAAAATAGGACCTCAAATTTTCAGTTTATGTCAAAATGCATACCAGATATTCGATGTAAATATGGTTTTATTTTTGCCAAGTAATATAAAGATGGATGTTGTTGAACCAAACATGTGAAACAGAAGAAATTGCCTGTAGTCCTACCACTCAGGAGGCTGAGGCAGGAGGATGGTTGCAGTTTCAAAGGCAGTCTGGGCTACCAAGTGAATTCAAGGCCAGCCTGAACTGCATAATGAAACCCTGTCTCACAAAAACAAAACAACTACAATACTATTCTCCATATATTTTCATTATATTGTGCTAAAATGCTTAGGTGCAAACAAATAAAATACTTAAGCCATTTGTTTTTCAAAAAATTCCATTTCCAAGGCCTCAGGACAAATGGAAATAAGTTCAGTAGATGAATCACATGGATAACCATAAGGTAGGTGCAGAACTACTCTGAATGATGTTATAATACAGTACGCATGATGTCATGTTTTTGTAAAACCCACTGGAATATGTAGCACAATATTACATTCTTCTTGGAAGCTATTTTAAAGTACTACTTTGGAGACATGGCATCAGGTTAATGTTGGCCTTGCTACATGAAGGCAGACAGGTTTCACCCTTTTAAGTTCTACAGAATTTTTTTTTTGGTGGGGGATACCAAGAATCAAACTAAGAACCTTGCACTTGCCAGAAAGGTACTGTGCCTTTCAGCTATAATTCCAGCCAGTTTTTTGGAATTTTTTTATATTATCATAATAATATAATTAATCCACTTTTAAATATATAGTCTTGACTTTGAATTGGAAGGAACAATATTTCATGAGCTGACTTTTTTCAGCCAAGACCCTAACACAAGAATCACCCTAAAATGAGTCACTGGCTATCAGTGTGATGTTGGATCTTTCCAGATGTGAGAACTTTCTGATGCTGAAGCTGCATTGTTGCAAGTAAAGTGCAGAAGAAGCAGAGATAGCAAAAGTGTGGATGCAGCTACAACTATATGCCAAGCTCTGAAGCCGAGGCTATTCACATCAATCTGTGACAGAGATGGCAAATATACTCTTTTTGCAAACTTCCTATTGGATTGGCTAGAACTTATAGGCTAGTTTCTTTCAAGAAGGTTTCAACTTAATCTTATTGAAATAATGTAATATAGAGGCACGATTTTGTATTTGTTTAGTATTAAATGTTATATCACTAAATGTATATTTAAACCTTTAAGCCTTCTGAGAGACCTATCTGCAATCTCCTGCTCTTGTAAGCAAGAATTTTCTAAAATATTGTTCCCTTTTCACATTTCATATGGTTTTTGTCATTGATATTCATTATTCCCCTTTATTTAACCAATTTTTATTGTTTTATTTTAAAGAAAATAAAACAAACAAAACAAAATAAAGTATAATGAAGCAGATCAGAATAGAAAAATGTGAGCAACACATGACTTCAAAACAAGACAACAAGAAATCAACAGTGGCTGCCAGAGTGTTTCTCATTTTCTTTGAAATTGTTGTTCATACCATCACACACAATAAACTCAAAAAATAAAATAGTATAAAGCAAATCCAAACAAAAGAATAAAAGCATTATGGGACTTCAAAACTAGATGTTTCAAGACCTTGAAGGAACAATATAAGAAAGAATTAGAATGCACTAAATGAATACAAACAGATGTTCAGGAAATCAAAAATTCCATCCAAACTGGCAAAACTGACACAATGAATGTGAAGATAGATTTTTTTCAGACCTTGAAGATGAGATTGCAGCTCATGAACAAGAAAGAAGAGACCTTTTTAAAATTTTTTTTTGAAAAGAATAAAACAAATAAAATAAAATGGACTAGAGTCAATCACAACAAATCAATGAACATAGTACATGACCTCTAAACAGGGTAAAAAGCAGTCAATAATGGCTACCATAATGCCTCTTGTTATCTGCAATATACCTGCCCGTACCATCGGGGACACACAAAATCAAACAAAATAGAACAAAATTAAACTAGTAAAGAAAACACAAAAACAAAACAACGCAGAACAATGTAAGCAATACAGAACTTCAAGATACTAATAAAACAGCACTGGTTGCCATAATGCTTCTTGTTATCTTCAGAATATTCACCTGCACTTTCAGACATATTACAATCAAACAACACAGAATACAGTAAAATCAATCAAAACAAAACAATGAAAGCAATACAGGGTTTTAAAACAAGATAACTGGACATCCTAGATGGCTGCAATGATATATTTTGTTATCTTTAAAATAGCCATCCATGCCATAGAGTATAACAAAATCAAACAAATCAGAATAAAATGAAACTAATCAGAACAATGAAGAGGATATGAGTTTCAAATCATGATACTAGATTAACAGTGGTAACTTCCTTCCCTGTTTAGATAATTCCTCCCCTTTGACTTTCCCAATGTGTATTGTGCATTTTGGATCTCACTAAGTCCTTTAGTTTGTTATGCCAGGGAGACAACATGAAATTCACCCATGTAACAGTCAACCATTTCATCCATGACCATGATCACAAGTTGCCTCTATCCAACCACAAGAACCTTAAGGTTATCTTCCTATACAGCTGAGTAGGTTTCTGCCACATAAAAGGCCATGTCTTTGTTACTCATTCTGCAGTTCATGGGTAAGTTACCCCTACTTTTGCTCTTGTTGGTTCCCTGTCACATAGGGCATTGTTCTCTCTCCTTTGACTTTCAGTCTATGAATTTTATTTCTAGTTAAATGTGTTTCTTGTATAGAGCATATTGATGGATCCTGTCTCCTGATCCACTCTGCCTGTATTTCTTTCCATTGGTACATTGAGGCCATCTACATTAATAGTTATGGCTCTCTTGCACTCTGTTGTTTCTGCCACACTATTTTCCTGACATTGGCTCTCTATTTTTCCTCTCCATTCAGTTGACTGGCCCCACTTGATGATGAAAGAAAGTATGGCAGGGCACATCAGTCTGGTTTGGAAGTTGTTTACTTTCAGGACTTTCAATACTTCATCCTCTACTTGCCTTGATGATCTGTGTTGAGAACTCTGCCACAATTCTGGCTAGCTGAAGTCCTATATGCCTCACTTATTTGAATGTCACTTTCTTTTTCCATGCTTGGGAAGTTCTCAGAAATTATTTTTGTAAATAGGGTCCTGATGTCATTTGTCTTGACCCCTGCTTTTTCACTCACATTTTTAATTCTTAAGTTACGTTTCTTTGGGTTGTCTTGCAGCTGTTGAATTGTTATTTCTTCAGTCCTTGTTATTGTTGAGAGATATTTTCCTTTCTCAATTACAAGCTGCAAATCTGTCTTCAAGGTTTGAAAGTCTATCTTCAGTTTCTTTCAGTGGTTTTGCCAGCTTTCAGTGCAGTTTTTAAATTGCTGGATATCTCTTTGACTCTGTTTCATGCATTCTAAATCTCTCTCTTATGTTGTTCATTCAAAGTTTCCCTCATTTTCTTATACTCCTCTATTTTTTTCTGCATCTTCTTTAGAGATGCTTAGTAATTCGTTTATCATGTTTTTCATTTCTTCTTTCACCTTGGATAGAATTTCTGTTCTAGTTTCTA
>RJWT010014243.1:0-21195 GCA_004365215.1 Cuniculus paca
CATCACAATAGCTTCAGAAATTATTGTTATCCCCAAATGACAAATTAGGAAACTGAGGCAAAGGGAGACTATGTAGTTTTCCAAGGAAGTGTCAGGACTAGGAATCAAATCCATATGTTTCTGATTTCATTTATCAAGGACTTATAGTACACCATCTGTGTGGAGAATCTGGAGGCAGAAGAAGGAGCAGGGCATTTTAAGGCATAGGCAGATGGAATAGATGCAATAGTTTTGTCTTAGTTATTTTCTTATTGCAGTGACAAAATATCTGACATCCACAAGTGAGAGGAAGAAAGGTTTATTTTAGCTCACAGTTTGTAAATGCTTCAGTCCATAGCTGTCTGGCTTTAAGGCAGGGCAGCATAGCAGAGGAGCATGGCAGAGAAGAAACAGTCCAAGGCAGGGCAGGAAGAAAGCAGCAGGCCTTCCTTCTGTTTTCCCTTTTATTCTGTGTTGGCTACATGCCTATTGGATGGTGACATTCATATTCAGGGTGGGTCTTCTGCTCCTGTAAATCCATTCAGACACACCAAGAACCATGCTTATCTAATCAGTGGCTTAAACCAGTTATCACAGATCCTTAATCCAGAATCTCATACCTGTGACCCAGTCACTCCAGAAAGCCCTTCCTGGGAGCACTCGAGGCTTTGGGGAGCATGTGAAATACAGATGATAACGAGTCTTTCTGCCACCTTAGAAATCACTAAATTTAAGGTTAGTTGGTGTCCTTCTACCTGCTGGTTCATTTCCGTGCAGATGACTATCAGCTTCTATGCTTTACCTCCTCTAGGACAAGAGTCTTATTATGTGGAGGAGAGATCATGGTGGCCACATGTGCTTCCTATGTGTGTCTTCATGTGCTCTTTTCCATCAAGTATATGACTCACTAGTTATCCCACATCTCCCACTCTGCCCTCCTTTAAGGACTTTAGGGCTGAAAATAACTGCATTCATCTCTTCTCTCAAAAACTGATTTCAAGTTTGGAATCTGGAGACTGACCCTGCCACTGGGCCAGTCACATTTTCTCCCTGTTATTCACTGCAAAACCCCCCAAATTCACAATGAGCATGTCAAGGAACATACATCCCTCAGTGGGAGCTTCTGACTCCCATATTTGCTGTCCTTTCCGTGGTGTTTCCCAGCTTTGAAATGCAAAGTGTGTTGTATCTAGAAAAGTGACAAGTGAAGATTTTTATCTATTTTCTGTGTCTGGTGTGATAGCACAAGCAGTGTATTTTATGCTTAAAACAGAAACCAGTTTTATATAAAAATGCACACAAGGAGAAAGCTTGGGCCTAGGGAAGCTAGTTGATGGATGTATCCTGGTAGGCAATTAAGAAAGGGACAAGATAATGCAGGGAAATTATATTTCTCTCATTTTGCA
This sequence comes from Cuniculus paca, assembly GCA_004365215.1. Lineage (NCBI taxonomy): Eukaryota > Metazoa > Chordata > Mammalia > Rodentia > Cuniculidae > Cuniculus > Cuniculus paca. The sequence goes on from RJWT010014243.1 coordinate 1,386, forward strand.
CAAGATTCAGTGCTTTACCCTTCTAATATATCAGCTACTTCTATCTTTGTGCCACATTGGAATTTTCCTTCTTGAAATTTATGAGCACACATTGGCTATGTATCATTGCTCTTATTTAATTTCATGGCAAACACAAGTGCGTTCACCTTCCCTAGGCTTCACCTTGCTGTAAACAAGTCTAAGAAACATATGCCTTCTCTTGGAGAATAAGGCAGGGAATAAACATTATTCCAAGGGAAGGGAGGTGTCTATAGGTTCTTTTCTCTGGAGCTCACAGCAGACATACAGTCCATGGGGGCTTCCAGAGCTAACAGGTGGCCCACTGCTACTCTCGTCATTGGAGGGTTGCTAAAAAAATGGTTTCTGTAGTTATGTTAATGCATACTGAATTCCCAGGAGGCTCTATATGACCCGGAGATTCAACTGCCTTTCAACTGTAGTGCATGCTTGTCTCTTTATACGTATATCCCAAATTCATTATTCTGCAGGGATCTCATGAGATTCAGATTTTAGAATTGGTCCGAATGCTTTTACTGTGTCTGTAGAAACATTTGGTCTCCTCATTAAGTAGAGGTGGCTGACTGCATGATAAGAAACCCCAAGCCTCTTTTTACCCTCTCAAACTATTTCTGACATTCCCATGTAAAATGGTTGCAATGTTTATGGCCCTTTGAAATCCATGTGTTGTAATCCTAACTTGCAATTTGATGATATTAAAAGCTTTTAGCAGGTGATGTCATGAAAATAGAACCCTTAGGAGTAGAATTGCTGCCCACATTAAAGAGGATCATAGAGCATCTCTATCCCTTTTGCTAGAGGAGGACAGCAGAAAGTGTCATGTAGAAAGCAGAAAGAGGGTCCTCAGTGGACATGGACTATGGGAATGGCTTGGTTTGCAACTTTCCATCCTTTATACTAGTGAGAAGCAGATATTTGTTCCTTATGAGCACCTTAACATAAAATACTGTGGCATTGCACCCTACATGGACTGAGACAGCATGGTATTCCACAATTTTCTGTTGTTTCCAGGATCCATATCAGCGCTCAGCACACTTACTCTGTCAGACTACAGTACAATAAACAGTGCTATAAATTTATAGTAATCAATAACAACAGCTGTCATTTATTAAGCGTTTATTTTGCAATAAAGCATTAATAAACACTTCGTATGTTACTGAATTTAACACACTCATCAACCTTACATGTAAGATAAATTTAATGATTTCATCACACAGATGAGGAAACTGAGAATTGAATAAATGAAGTTGTTTATATGGGTTTATTAATCTATTAAGGAACAGGATTCTCTTTCAGGTCTTCCTCACTGACCCCTGTGAGTCAAATGAGTATACCACATCCCAGCAACTGTCAGTTCCACTGCACTAATTACTGTCTGTCTCAGTTTAGACTCCTGGTATCTGACAGGATTAGAAGAGACGAGACAATGAAGGGCAAGCTCTAAAGGACAAATGAAAAAGGAAATTGTATGTTAGCAAAACTTTCACTTTTACATGATTTGAACTTCTCAGGTCTCTGCTGTAGAACAACACATAAAGAATTTTAATTGGACATGAGATTCATAAGTAAAAATCTGTAGTGCATGCTAGAAAGGGCTTAGGCTATGTTGGCAATGAATTTGAGTCTTTTCCAACAGTTCCCCATCAGTTACAAGGAGTGATCAAAATATACAGGGAGTATATAAATTTAAAGAGCCGAGGATATAGCTCAGTGGCACAGGGCCAGCCTGGCAAGTGCAAGATTCTGAGTTCGATTCCCAGTACACCCCTCCAAAAAAATTTAAAAAATTATTACAAGTAAAACACACATTGCTATTAATCCACCTCAACATTCTGACCCTCACTTTGGATACACTTATGTCTTCATTCTTGCCACTTTCTGAAGCATTTCTGGAAGTCCTCTTTCATCAGTGTCTTTATAATATGTAAACAAAATACAGTGAACACTGTCTGTCAAGTGCCATCCCATGGAGAGGTAGGCTGGTAAAAATATTCCAGTGTGTCCTCATTCTATTTATTTGCTAGATCAACTCAGGGCACTGAGACAACTATGATATCACAGCTAAGCACACAGAAAATGACTTCAGATCTCCTTCAGAAAAGTGTCAAGAGGCATAGAATAATGTGAGACAGTATTTTGAAAGGGGTTAATGGCCATGTGTCTTTTACTATGACGAATACCTTGAGACTATAATGTTAAGTGAAATAAATCACACATACTTAAATAACTCATAGTCATTTTTTTGGTTTGTCTTATATAAAATACTCTTTATAAAAAGTATGAAATAAAAGAGATAGATAATAGGGAAAAAGAGAGAGGAAAAAAATCTATTGTAATCCAGCAAGGGCAATGTATCTAAAAGAGTACCTTGACTTAGCATAATTGTCTTATGTGTTTTATATTTATTTTGCCTATTAGCCTTGTTGTCAATCTATAGATAAGACTATCTTTATAAGAACTTATAAATAAATTAATCTGATGCTGCAAGATAAAAGGGTGAAGGAAAGAGGAGAAAAGAATTGAGATGTATTATGTACATCTTCTGATTCCCTACAGTGAATATAATTGTTATGTACTGCAAATATGTAATAATAAAATTTTGTTTTAAAATTTAAAAGTCTAAACAGTTACCATGTTTTTGATCATACCTCATATATCTGAACTGAAAGTGATTTACCATCCCTATGAGCATCAGTGAAACCCAGTACAGAGAAAACTGTACTGCAGGGAAATGTTTCAGTTTTAACATTTGTGTTCCAGTGAAATTCAAAGCAAACCTTTATCCTCAAAGTAGTAGTATTAAGAGATGGGGCCTTTAGGTGTGACTGAGCTCTGTATCCTCTGGAAATGAACTAAGCAGTAATCCCTGATACTAAAACCAGAGAAGGTTCAAAGCCTACAAGAGAACCACAGGTCAATCTCCTTAATGAACATAGATGCAAAAATCTTCAATAAGATACTGACAAACAGAATGTAGCAAATCATCAAAAAAATTATATAACATGACCAAGTGAGATTCATCCCAGAAATGTAGGAATGGTTCAATAAGTAATTAATAAATGTAATACACCATATTAATAGAACCACGGGCAAAAACCACATGATCAGCTTAATAGAAGACTAAAAATAGACCCATGTCTATCACCATACACTAAATTAAAGTCAAAATGGCTCAAAGATCTAAATATCAAAACAGAAACACTAAACCTACTGGAAGAGTAAGTAGGTAGAAATTTTAAAAACATAGGCATAGAGAGCATTCATGAACAAAATCCAGATCTCATGGGAAATACTCAAAGAATCAATAATTGGGATCTCATCTTATTAAACAGCTTTTGCACATCAAAAGAAATCACCAACAGAGTGAAAGAAAGCAGTTGGCAAAGTCCAATAGCCATTCATGATAAAAACTCTAACGAAAATTGGAACAGGTCTTTATCTCAATCTGACAAAAGCCATCTATGACAAACCAACAGCCAACATCATACTAAATGTTCAAAAACTGAAAGCTTTCACTCTAAAATCAGGAGCAAGACTATCATCACTGTTGTTCAGTATCATTCTGGAAACATTAGCCAGAACAATTAGACAAGAGAAAGAAATAAAAGAATAGAGATAGGAAAGGAAGAAATTAAATTGTCATTATTTGTGGACCTATACATTGAAAATGACTGTACTCTGAAAAAGAAAATGGAAGAGGATATCAGAAAATGGAGAGATATCCCCTGTTTTGGGATTGGCAGAACCAATAAAGTGAAAATGGCTATACTTCCAAATCACAATACCAATGGCATATACCACAGAACTAGAGAAAACAGTCCTAAAATACTTATGGTACCAGAAAAGACCTATACTAACAAAGCAATTCTGGACAACAAAGCAAGGCAGGGAACATCACAATACCTTATTAAAACTTATACTACAAAGCTACCATGATACTGGTAACTAAACAAAACAAAATAAAGCAAAAACAAAATTCAGATCTGAGAATCAATGGAACATAATAGAAGATGCAGAAACAACTGCAAGCATATTCAGCTATCTCATCTTTGACACAGGGAATAAACACCTTCAGTGGAAGAAAGATAGCCTCTTGAAAAAATGGTGCTGTGTTCTTTTTTCCCCATAGCTCATCCAGCATTTGTTATTGATTGATTTCTTGATCATAGCCATTCTTTCTGGAGTAAGATGGAATCTCAGTGTTGTTTTAACTTGCATCTCTGGAATGACCAATTATATCAAACATTTTTTCATATATTTATTTGTCATTTGTATTTCTTCATCTGAAAAGAGTGTATTCATCTCAGATGCCCATATTTGAATTGGGTCTTAGAATCTGGTGACCCTGATTTTTTTTCCATTGTTCTAGATATAAGTCTTTTGTTTGAGTGTCAACTGGCTAAAATTTTTTTCCCACCCTGTGGGTTGTTTTTTCACTCTGTTGGTGATTTCTTTTGATGTGCAAAAGCTTTTTAATAAGATGAGATCCCAACTGTTGATTCTTTGAGTATTTCCCATGAGATCTGGATTTTGTTCATGAATGCTCTCTATGCCTATGTTTTTATAATTTCTACCTACTTTCTCTTCCAGTAGATTTAGTGTTTCTGTTTTGATATTTAGATCTTTGATTCATTTTGACTTTAGTGTATGGTGATAGACATGGGTCTATTTTTAGTCTTCAGCATGTGGAAAGTCAGTTTTTCTAGCAGCATTTATTAAAGAGGCTATCTTTCTTCCAGTGAATGTGTTAGACCTCTTTGTCAAAGATAAGGTGGCTGAGTATGTTTGGAGATGTGTTTGCATCTTCTAATCTGCTTCACTGATCCTCAAGTCTTTTTTTTTTTCCAGTACCATGTTGATTTTATCATTGTAATTCTGTAGTACAACTTCAAATCAGGGGTTGTGATACCCCTTGACTTGCCTTTGTTGTCTAAAATTTCTTTTGTTATTCTAGGTCTCTTCTGGTTCCAAATGAATTTTAGTGATGTTTTCGCTAGTTTTGTGAGATATGCAAATATTATTTGGGTCAGGATTGCATTAAATCTGTATAACAACTTTGTGAGTATGGTCATTTTCACTAAACTGATTCTTCTTATCCATGAGCAAGGGGTATCTTTATATTTTCTGATATTCATTTCAATGTCCTTTTTCAGAGTACTGTAATTTATAATGTATAAATCTTTTTCTTCCTTTGTTAGATTAGTGGAAATGCAGACTGGTACAACCACTGTGAAAATTGGTATGTAGATTCCTCAAAAAACTATGGCTAGAGGTCTCATTCAACCAGCTATTCTACTTCTGGGTATCTTCCCAGAAGAATTAAAAACATCATACCACAGTGATATATGTGCACCCATGTTTATAGTAGCACAATTTGTAAAAGCTAAATCTTGCAAACAATCCAAATGCACATTGACCAAAGAATTCATTTTAAAAATGGAATACAATGGTGTACTACTCAGTCTTAAAGAAGGATAATCTTGAAACATGTATAGGTAAATTAATGCAACCTGAGACCATACTTATAAGTGAAATAAATCAAACTCACATACACATCATATTGTCTCTTTGGTGTGAGGCCCTGAAGAGTAAATAGGTCCAAATTGTACACTAGATATTGTGAAATGGGAAGAAATTATTTAAGAGGAAAAAGGAACTAGGATGAGGGAAAAGAGTAAGGAAGGGAAAAGGAAAAACATAATGCAAGATAGCTGTATTACCAACCTTTCTTAGTTCATTGAAAAGAATGGTTTCTGCTAATATCATTTGGAGAATTTGCTATGCCCATGTTTTGTACTCAGAATAACTACTTTAAAAATAATGATACTCAATGTATTAATTATTGTTATTCTCCTATTATTTTGTTAAGAAATTTTGTTTTAGTTTTTTCCATTAAAAATTAATGACTTTGTTAGCCTGTTAGAAATGGGTTTTCACTCATGAATAAAAGTTGTGGAGATGGAACAAAAAAAAAAAGAAATGGTGCTGGAAAAACTGACTTTCCATATGCCTAAAATTGAACCTAGACCCATATCTTTCACCATGTACTAAATTAGAATTGAAATGGATCAAAGATATAACTATAAAACAGACACACTTAAAAGGTAAAACTCTTGAAGACATAAGTGTAGTCAAAACTTCATGAACAAAATCCCAATTGCCCTGAAAATATCATAAAGAATAAACAACTGAAGTCACAACAAATTAAAATGCTTTTGTACAACCAAAGAAACCACCAACAGAGTGAAAAGACAGCCTCCAGAATGGGAAAAAAATTTTAACAGTTACTCTTCAGATGAAAGACTAATGTCTAGACTATATAAAGAACTAAACAAACAAACAAACAAACAAACAAAACAGAACCCCCAAATTGAAAGAGGCAATCCAAAAATAGGTATCTGAGATGAATACACACTTCTCAGCTGAAGAAGTACAAACAGCAAATAAATATATGAAAAAATTTTCAGCAACACTAGTCATTCAAGAAATCCAAATGTAAACAACACTGAGATTCCATCTCACTCTTAAAGAACGACTTTCTTCAAGAAATCAACCAGTAACAAATGCTATTGAGGCTGTGGAGGAAAAGGAATCCTCCATTGTTGATTGGAATATAAATTGCTACAACCACTATGAAAATCAATATGGAGATTTTTCTCGAAAAACTAAAACTAGAGCTTCCATCTAACCAGCTTTTCCCCTTCTAGGTATCTTCCCAAAACAGTTAAATGCAGCATATCAGTGATATATATGCATATCTGTGTTTACAGCAGCACAATTTGTAATAGCTAAATCTTGGAGACAGCCCAAATGCCTGTTAATGATGAATGGATAAAGAAAATGTGATACATATAAATAAGGGAGTACTAGTCTTCTACAAAGAAAGATACAGGAACGATTTTTAGCCAAATGAATGCACCTCGAAACCATAATTTTAAGTGAAATAAATCAGACACACAAGTTTAAATATCACATTTTCTTGTGTGAGAAACTCAAAGGGTAAATGGGGAGCAAAACAGAGGCTAGATATTGGGAAGTAGGAAAAACATAATTAAAAGGGAAGAGAAACAAAGGAGGGTGGGGGAGGGAAGGAGAGAAAAGAGAAAAAAGAGAATGGAAGGGAAAAATAGAAACAAAACTTTTGTAAATGGGGAGGGGAAAGGGTTGAACGGCAAGGAGAGGAATGGGAAAGAAGAATCAAGATATACTATGTGCAGGTATAAATTCCCTATGGTCATCATTATGTACATGTGCAAAACTAAAATGGCACCAGTGAACTAACCAGGTCTTTTCTGGTTCATCTTCCCCTTCTTCCACATGTATCTTGGGCTTCCTGGACTCCAGAGGTATCAGAAATGAATTCCCTGTAGTCAAGAATCACCCAGCCCAAGGTAGTTTGCTACTGCAGCACACTATGGCAAAGGGGGACACCATTGCCACGCCCTAGGAGGATGCTCAATAAGAGATTTTGTTTTGTTCTGTTTTTTTGAGATGGAGTCTCACTATACAGTTCAGGCTGGCCTTGAACTGACTATGAAGCCCAGGTCAGCCTCAAATTCATAATTTGTCCTGTGTCAGCCTCCCAAGTGCTATGATTATACATGTTCATAACCATCTCTGGCATGTTCAAAATATTTGCATGTGTATAGCACATACCATAGGAGAGATACCTGCCTCATTGCTTAAAGGAAGGCTATAAAAATCTTAGAATAGGGATATAGGTGGCAAGGGGGTGAGCAGCATGGAATGGCTATTTATACAACACAAAGGCCAATTTTCCATACTTTAACCAAGTGTGGGCACTTGCCACCAACTTAAAAAGTGAAGCATCGGGTCCCTTACCGCATGACATATGGCTAAAAAGCGGTGGGGATGGTTTGCAGCTTTAACATCAACAGAGCATTGTGCTCTTCAGGAAGATCCTTTCCTCACCCAGGTAAATGCAGCTTTTCCTCTGGCCATCCTTGCCTGTTGGCAGGACATACCCTCCAGTTTCTCTTCTCGGCTGCAAGAAACTTCACCCTACTCCCAGTGCCTGAGGCTGATCTGATGAAGAAAGCCACTTTAAAAGCAGGCTGAGAAAGAGCAAGAGAGCATTCAAAGTTATCCTTTACCCCTCAGTCCGGGGTCAGCAGGTCCCTGGCCTGGGCGCTGTCCTCTGTCATTCCCACAAGCCTGCTTTGTCTCTGTGATCCCATTGCCTGTTGAGGCTTTGACTCACTCTTGAGTCTGCTATCATCCAGATTGCTCTATCCAGGTCCTACCCCTGTGAGGAAAGCTCTTCACAGGCCCCAAAGAAGCACTCTTGAATCATAAAAATAAACAGACACTTGGGTAAAATTGAAGTCTGATTAAGATATAGGGTCCAAGTAACTGGCTTTAGCATGTTCTAGTCAATTATTCTCAGGCATGTTTTATATATATATATATATATATATATATATATATATCATAGTATTCCACTTCTAAAATGTAGCTGTAGTTTGGAAAATGGTGCTTTGTTTTTATCATGTATCTCTGATAGTCCCAAATCAGTAATTATTCCCTGGGAATCAACCACTCCAATCTAGTTACAGTGGAGAAAATATTCTAAGAACAGTTACCTCATTTATTAAACAGCTCCTCTCTTTGGTAAAAGGTAATTTTCCTCCAAGATTCTCTTCCAGTTATCACCTTCCTTGGAAAGTCACCCCACCTGCAACTCAACCTCACCACACATGCCCCTGTCACCTACCTGCCATTGTTGTGAGCTCTGCTGTGTCCTGGTAAAGGTTATGTAGACAGTCTGCTCACTAGATGGTGAAGTCCTGTAGGATCAAAGACCATGTCTTTTCTTTTCTACTCTCTGTGTTTCAAAAGCTTTTCCTAAGGGATGCCACTCTATATATTAGCGGGTGATAAATGAAAACGTATAATTGTGTAATAATCACTCTTACTTTTACATGAATCTTGCACACAGAGCAAAAATTATCTTTATGTTACGAAAGAACTGAGGCCCAGTTAGAGAAGATGATTTACCTGGCTAGAGTAAAATGGGTAGATACCGCCAAGTTTCTGGGCTCAAATTGAAGACTCCTAAGAATCAAGACGGTAACTTAAATCCCTTCTGTGGCTCCTTTACTCTTTCAATTATATTTTGCTACTAAGTCAACTATCAAAAATTTGTATTTCTGGTGTGATAATACTGTACTTGTTTGCAATATTATCTTGAGGCAGACATGTGGCCTTGATGTCATGAGGTGGTAACTAGTGCAACCTAGGAGGAAAGAAGGGCACACTGTTTTTGGAGGCTCGCTTCTTGTTATTAATTCAGGTGCTGGAGGTTGTGACACTTGTCATCTAAAAGATAATTTTCCTCAGATTTAATAATCACAGTTAAGTCTCAGATTTGATTTTAATTTCAGACCTTGATGTCATGAAGTATTAATTATCTCTATTACCTACTGATAATATTCCTGCAAACATGCACATGTTTGATTGGCAGGAATTTTTATTAATTTACAAGGATGAACTCAATTAGAAAAGCTCATTTATTGGCACAATTCCACTAACACACCTGCAATTTTGAATGGAGTGAAATCTGAGTTAACTCACAGTTGCAAGTAGAGGGGGTCAAGTTGCATAAGTAGGGTGTCACAGCTGCTTCACTGGCAGAGATTGATTGACACACAACTCATTGTCTGATCTACCTGATTTTGCTTTAAAATGAGTGAAAAAAACCTTTGGGACTAATTAAGATTCTTATAGCGAAGTAGTGAGAGAGCTTTTCCCTATCTACCTGACTTTTTTCCCCCCTCTATTTCCATGATGAGGGTTTTTTCTTGGGGCTGGCATAGTCTCACCTCATCTAAAGAATGGCATTTGTTTCCATAGTGCTTTAATCACACTCTGAAAAAAAAAAAAGAATCCTCAAAACTGAAACTCAAATATTTTATGTTAAATGGATTGGTTCCTTTTAGCAACCGGCTGCCATCCATCCAAGAAAAAACTACATCAATAAAATGTTGCAGCATCTCATGATGGGGCAGGAGCCTTGGGATTTGAAGAAGCCAACTCTGCTTATCCTCTGCCCTGAGTGCCACAGAAAAAGTAACATAATTTGATTTGAATGAATTTTTCTGATTAAATGAACACTTATGGAATTAGGAAAAGGTAGTGTAGCTTGACCTCTATTCTCCAACACAAAATTTAGTAGGGATCATTTCCTGGACCTCTTAGTGAAATATGCATACTACATGACTTTGCAATAGTGCATTCTGATTCCACATCAGCAGAGAAAAGTCCATGCCTAGACTTGAACAATAACAATGCAGAATAATAAAATTAACAATGCTGACACTGCTTTTTACTTATCTAGCTCTTCGCAAAGGAGTGCATCTGTATTACATGTTCACAGAGTCAGTCATCACAACCCTACCTAGTGCTTGGCAAAAAATAAAACTTTGTCATCTACAGGGAAAACTTGACTTTGAAGGATAAAGTCCAGCTGGAGAAATGCTATAATAAAGAATTCTATATCAATTTAGAAGAGTGAACGATTGTTTGTGATTTTGGGCAAAGTCAAACAATATATTTTTACTTTAAATATTTGCTTTCAGAATCATTTTACCCTCTGCTGTGACAAAAAGAACCAAATCTTTTCTGTACAAAGGTAACTATATAGACTTTACAAAAATAATGCATGCTGGTAAAGTCTCTTGCAAGCACCTTTAAAGGAACTGAAATTGGGAAAGTTGCAGAAAACCTGACGCCTGAACACGGTTATGTTTTCTGCCCTTCTCTTTTAGTCTACCTGTTTGCTGTCCTGGTCAAACTGTGTCTCCGGCCTACCACACACTGCTTGCTATGGTTTAGATGTTTATGTCTCTTCCAAAATTCATGTAGAAAGTGAACCCCAATGGGACAGTGTGAAGTAGAGGCCTTAGGAATTCATTAAGTCATGAGGGTCCTGCCCCTCCGCCAGGATTGGTGACTTCTTACAGGAGCTGCAGTGCACTGAGGCTGTCTTGGGTTGGCAATCACCCCCTCCAAGAGAATAATGTGTCTAATGTGAGAACAACGTTGAGAAACTCCAAAACGAAGACCAGAAAGTGGAGATCCCTGCCCTGGAGTTTATCATACAAAGACCTTATCTTAGGATACTTACTCAAGAAAGAATCAGAACTGAAATGAGGGAATTTTTCCTGTTTTTAGAGCACAGAAGAGAAGAAAGTAGGGTGTTGGAGAGCTCGTCTGCACAATTCATCAAGGAAATCACCTTCCTGTCTCTATTCACCTGCCCCACATGGGTAGTGATGGATAAGCAACCTCTGGCCACCAAATGAGCTTTTTTAGAAGTGGCTTCTAGGGAAATTTAATTCGTGAGAAGTTAATGTATACTCAAAAATATAATCCCATGATTATATAAAATGCTTAGCAAGCTAAAGCTGAGTGACTCATAATTCCAGGATTGCTCAGTGTCTTTAATAGATCAATTTTTGGTACAATAATCCAAGAAAATTACTAAAACTCTATAGCTACTGATTGCTTGTAATCTGTTCAACAGCAGATTCAGAAGTGTCCCAGTGGAACAGTGGTTAGGGTGTCATTCCTACAACCGCTAACAATGGTTTTGTCTTTGGTTTGCATTAATGTAAAATATTCAGAATATATTTACTCATTTTCTTTTTTACACTCCACAAAATAGATTGACACAATGCCAAGTACTTAAAATCACATAAAATACAGATTTGTTTCTTACCCTTGAAAGCAAGTGATATCCCTGAAAGAACAAATTGTATAGATAAAAGGAGAATTATATGGATAATTACAACTCTGTTTAATAGACTGGCATCACCTATGTACCTGGCAAACAGAAAACCATGTTTGAACTCTGTGAAAAGGATGGATTTTATACAGTGCAGTTGGCTTGTATTAAGTTCATCAAGTTTCTATCTCTTTGGATTCTCTCTACCACTTTCCCGCTGTATTGGATCAGCTCAGCTAATTCACAGCTCTTATCCACCACTGTAATTTTCATAGATGTGTCTCTCTTACCTTAGAATAGTCAACCAGTGCTTGAATAATCAAATTTGCTTTCAGAGTTTGACTGTATCATTGCCTCCCAATTTTGTCTTGACCATATCACATCCTTAGTCCATGTATGATTTACCATGTCTGACAGAAATGAATATGGACCTTGTGTACAAGTTTAAGCTTTACAATAACCATTTTGAAAAATAAATAGATGGAATAATTTTAACAATATGTGATGCTTAACTTAAAATACCCAAAATATTTTATCATTTCAGCATGTAATCATATAAAGTAGTCAGTGTGGTATTTTGCATTCTATATTTGTCAGCAAATGTCTTAGCAATCTAGTGCACTTCTTGTGTTTACATCACAGCTCAATCTGGAGGAGCCACATTTCTGGTGCTCAGTAGCCATGTGCTAATGCATCAGACAACACAATCATAGAACAATGTTTTTCAGAGCTGCTCCTTGGTCTAGAATCATTGGAATTATCTGGGGGTATTTTCGTACTGAAATGACTGGTCTCCATCCCTGGGCCACTGAATAAGTGATTCTGGTATTGACCCAGAAATTTGTGTTTTTACAGATCCACCTGGGAAGTTGAATTGCTTTTGAAAATTTGAACACCACTGCTCTAGAAATTCTGGAAACCTCATCATAGGTATTTGGGGAAGGATTTTACACAGAGGAGTCATTTTCATACCATAAGGCATCATGAAGAAGTTTTTTTAAAAACAAATGCATAGCAAAGATTTTTGTAATTTAAAGAAAAACAAATGGACTTAATAATGTTTCTTTTTCATTTTTAATGTTCGTCCACTGATAACTTTTTAACATTCATGTTTACAGTGGTTTTCAACAAGAAGCAAATCCACCTCAAGTATATTTGTAGAAGGTAAATAAAACCAGGCTGGGCGATATCAAAATGTGAAGGAACCACACACAGGATGTCTTTTGGATTTTGTCCTTCAGACAGAATATGATACTTCCTTCTCCAGTCAGTGGTTTCTTGCTCTCTGCTTGACACCATCTCCCTCAGAGAGGCAAATTCTCTCCTGGGAAATGCAAACAGTTTTGTTTTCTTTTGGATAATTGCTTATTTTGAATAATATATGCTGTGCATTAATAATGAGTGCAGAAACAGTGTGCAAACATGCCTTTCTTGAATCACTTCCTACATAGACACCAGAAGAGCAATGCTTGGATAGACATGTCTACCTCCACAATGGAAGTTGTATTAATCCAAATTCTACCACATTATTATTGCTGCCACACCGTCTCTCTGCTGGGCTTTGAAACGGCCAGCTTCAACCTGCTGCCATATGGAATCAGCAGATGATTTCACGGAGGTGTAGACAGCATGAAAATCCAGCTCAAGTTTCATAACTCCTGCATTAAATTTGGCCAGTTAATAAGCAGCCTGCCCTCAGCCTTGTCCAGGAAGCTGCAAAATCACCCCAGGAGTGGAAGATAGAACTTGGGGAATGGGAAGAAGCACATACCTAGTCTCACTAGCTAGCTAGTCTCATGGAAGGATACAGAGACTTCCATGATTCAGTCCACCTAACCAGAGAGAAACATGTTAATCACAATCCCTCATTTCCGAGTGCAAGAAAAGCATGTCACAGCATGAGCAAACTGGATGAGAGGTAGGATCACTCTGAGTCTATTGGTAAACTTGCCACTGATCAGGTATCCTAGCCAAGAAGAAGTTAAGTTCATCCTCTTTGAAATTTACTTATCTTTATTATTATTTGTTAACAGACACATAGTTGAGAAAACATCTCAGAGATTGAGATGCTAGCCTTAAACTGGGGGAAGAAAAATGAAATTAGAGTTAGAGGGAGAAAAACAGAATGAGAAACTTTGTGAGGAGAATGACACCAACCATGACCTGGGCTCCTGGAGGGCAATCAGCTGAGCTCAGTCCATTTGGGATCTTTAAATTTTACAGTTTTCAGTGTACAGAGTGTTTCATGCATGATTGAGGATAGTAATTTAGGTGAGCACTTTTGGATCTACATGAAACACATGTGTACATGTACATACACACGCTCGAAAAAGATATGGCACAATGTCCTGAATCAATATTAGTTTCCTAGACGAAATTCTTGGACTTTTTTCACTTGGACTAGAAAGAATTTTTGCAAAACTTATAATAGAATGCATTGAAAGAATCTGGACAGAGTGGCCACCAAAGGATCCAGAGTGGTTGGAACTCTGTTCTCCTCCGTGTGCTCCTTCTTCATAGTTGAGTAGATTATTAAACTCTGCAGTCCAATAAACCCAGTGACTAAGCTACACAAATTTGGGGAAAAACTTGATTAGAGAAAACCACAGGGAATCTTTAGGTTTGACCAAGGTTAAAAGTGTATAGGGTCTTAGGAACAAAAAGTCGGACATCACATTCTCCATGTCCATAAACCACATAATATTGTAAAGTGGTCAGAGCACCTACCAGAGGTAGGTCTTTCCTTCATTTTTATTTTAAAAAGAGAAAAAAGTTTCAAAACAAGATAATATAGTTAACAAGATAATAAGTTAAAGCATTGTGCATTATTATCTTTAAATTTGTTACTCAGAGTACAAAACATAGGCATTTAATTGTCCAAATGATATTTGCACAAGCCTTTCTTTTCAATGAACTAAGAGAAATTAGTAGTACAACTGTCATATATATAAAATTTACATATTTTTATATATGTATAATTTTTGCTTTTGCCTTTCACTTCCTTCTTTTCTCCTTTTCCCCACCCCAATTTCTCTTTCCTTTTGAAACTTCTTCCCATTTTACAATATCTATTGTATGTTTTGTGTTTTATTTACTCTTTCAGCTTCTCACACTGGGGAGACAATACAATGTTTGCACGTGTGCATCTGGTTTATTTCACTTATGAGTATAATCTCAAATTGTATACATTTACATATAAAAGTCTCCAGTTTATCCTTCTTTGTGATGAGTAGTACTTCATTGTAAAAAAAAGACCACATCTTTTTTTATCCATTCTTTAGTTGATAGGCATTTGCATTGTTTCCAAGATCTAGTTATTGCAAATTTTGTTGCTATAAACATGGGTGTACATATATCACTATGGTATGATGTTTTTAAGTTTTCTGGGAAGCTACCCATAAGGGGAATAGCTGGGTCAAATGGGACCTACACACTGATTTCCACAGTGGTTTCAGCAGTCTACAATCCCACTAACAGTGCAGAAGGGTTCCTTTTTCCCCACAGTCCTGCCAGTGTTTGTTATTGGTTGATTTCTTGGTAATAACCATTCTTTCCACCATGATATGGAATCTCAGTGCTACAGATTCCAGCACTATGTTGAATAAGAGTGAAGACAGTAGATATTCTTGTCTTGTCCCTGTTTTTATAGTGAAAGCTTTCAGTTTTTGTCCATTTAGTATGATGCTGGCTGTTGGCTTATCATAGATGGCTTTTATCAGACTGAAATAAAGATCATCTATTCCAATTTCCTTTAGAGTTTTTTTTTTATCATGAATGGGTGCTTGTCAAAAGCCTTTTCTGCTTCTATTGAAATGATAATACGATTTTTTCTTTGGCTTTGTTAATATGGTGTGTTACATTTATTGAGTTATGTATGTTGAACTATCCTTGCATCCCTGGGATGAATCCCACTTGATCAGGGTATATAATCTTGACAATTTGCTGCTCTCTGTTTGCTAATACCTTACTGAGGATTTTTACATCTAAGTTCACTAAGGAGATTGACCACTAGCTCTCTTTCTTACTTCGTCCTTCTCCAGTTTTGGTATCAGGGTAATACTTGCTTCCAGGAATGAATTTGGGAGAATTTCTTCCCTTTCAATTTCATTAAAGAATTTGAGAAGTAGTGGTGTTAGGTCTTCTCTAAATTTCTTGTAGAATTCAGCAGTGAATCCATCAGAGTCTGGGCTTTCCTTTGCTGGTAGATTTTTAATTATATCTGCAATTTCATTGATTTATATTGGTTTACTTAGGATTTGTATATATCCTTGAATCAGCTTGTATATATCCTTGAACCAGATTTGTATATATCCTTGAATTGGTAATTCATATGTATCTAGGAATCTGTCCATTTCTTCTGCATTTTCCATCTTATTAGAATACAAGTTTTCAATAGGTGTAGATGATCTCCTGGATTTCTGTAGGGACTATTGTGATTTTCCTTTTTTTGCTCCTAATTTTATGGATGTGAATCTTCTTTCCTTTTTTTTTTTGATAAGGTTAGATAGGACATTGTCAATTTTATTTAATCTTCTAAAAAAAACTGTCTTAGATTAATTATTTTTTGTATTGACTTTTGAGTCACCAATGCATTAATTTCTGTTCTGATCTTTATAATTTCCTCCTTGTATGTGCTTTTGGCTTAGCCTGCTCTTCTTTCTCTAGGAGTTTGCAGTTCACCATTAAGTTATTTATTTATTCTTGCTCTGTTTTCCTGATCGAGTATTTGCTGCTATAAATTTCCCTCTAGACTGCTTTCATTGTATCCCATACCCTCTGGTATGTTGTATTGTCATTATCATTTAATTGTAGACACTAATTTTTTCTTTAATTTCATCCATAACCCATTGATTGTTGAGAAGCGTGCGATTTAATTTCCATATATTTATGAAGTTCTTTTGGTTTCTTTCACCACTGATTTCTGATTTCACTGCACTATGGTCAGATAATATGCATGGGATAATTTTAATTCCTTTGCATTTACTTAAGCTTGTTCTACGTGCTAGTATGTGGTCTGCTTTAGAGAATGTCCCATGTGAAGCTGAGAAGAATGTGTATTCTGATGCTGTGGAGTGGAGCACTCTGTAGACATCTACTAAGTCCATTTGTTCAATAGTTTGGTTCAGTTCTAATATTTCATTGCTGATTTTTGTCTATTTCATCTGTCTTCTTGTGACAGTGGGGTATTGAGATTGCCCAACACAATTGTATTAGTGCTTACTTGATTTTTCATGTTCGTTAATATTTGTTTTATATAATTAGGTGTGCTGGTATTTGTTGCATGCATATTTATGGTTATTAACTCTTCCTCTTCGATTATTTCCCTTAAAAGGATGTAGTGAAATTTTGTGTCTCTCTCAATCAGTCTTGGCTTAAAATTGTCTTTGTCTGCAGATAAAATAGCTACCCCTGCTTTTTTTGGGTTCCTGTCACATGGAATATTGTTTTCCATCCTTTGAC
The DNA here is from genome assembly GCA_004365215.1 of Cuniculus paca. Taxonomy (NCBI): domain Eukaryota; kingdom Metazoa; phylum Chordata; class Mammalia; order Rodentia; family Cuniculidae; genus Cuniculus; species Cuniculus paca. The sequence goes on from RJWT010014243.1 coordinate 18,610, forward strand.
TTTCAGCCTATGAATTTCTTTTTGAATTAAACGTGTTTCTCATATGCAGCAGATTGTTGGATCTTGCTTTTTGATTCATTCTGCCAGTTTGTTTCCTTTAATTGGTGAATTGAGATCATTAACATTGATGGCTATAACATATGTATTGACTTATCCTTGTCATGTTATTTTCCTATTACAGGCTCCTCACCCTTTTTTCCCTTCTATCTGTTAAATTGTTTGCCTTGTGTTGTGGATTTTTTCTGTTGGGGTTCATGGAGTTGTAGTCCTCATTATCTCTTTTTAGAATGTCCTTTAAAATATTTTGGAGTGCTGGTTTGGTGGTCATAAATTTCCTCAGTTTTTTTTTCTTTTGTCACAGGAGTGTCTTACTTCTCCATCTGTTTTGAATGATAATTTTGCATGGTACTATGATCTGGTTTGAAAGTTGTTATCCTTTAGAACTTGAAATACTTCATTCCAAGCTCTCCTTGCCTTAAGAGTTGTGTTGAGAAGTCAGGTATGATTCTGATGGACTTTCCTTTATAGGTGATTTGTTTCTTTTCCCTAACCACTTTTAAGATTCTATTCTTCAGTTGAATTTCTGGAATCTTGATTATGATATGCCTGTCTGTAGATTTTTTTTAATCTTGGTTAAATGGAGTTCTATATGCCTCACTTATCTGTATGTCAAAGTGCTTTTCTCTACCACGGAAGTTTTCTACCATGACATCTGTGAACAGTTTTTTTTTAAATATTATTTGTGCTATCTCCTGCTTTCTTATTTATTACAGTTGGTCTTAAGTTGTTCTTCCTTGCCTCAGCTAGCAGCTGCTGGATTGATTTCTCATGATTCCTTGCTATTTTTAAGAAATCTTTCTTTTCATGATTTTGAACTGCAAGCCTGTCTTTTATATTTAAGATCCTGGCCTCATATTGACATAATCTGCTGTGGATATTTTCAATGGAATTTTTATTCTCTGATACCTGCTTGAATCAGCATTATGAATTCCATCTTTCCTATGCTGAGTTTTCATGGCTTCCATAATTTTCTTAAATTCCTCTATATTTTTTGTCCATATCTGTTCTAGAGTCACTGAGCATGGATTTCATTATGGACACCATCTTTGCAGTTATTTGAGAAATTATCTCTGATTTTACTTTTTCTAGAACCTCATTCAATTGCTTTGCTGTTACCCCTTCAGAGAGGACAGGTGGGAGGCTTTTGTGTTGTCCCACCTCATTTCTCACTAGGTTTGTCTTTGGTTAACTGGATGTCTGGGATTGCATCTTGTTTAAGTGTTCTTTTCTTTTCTTTTTAGTTTAATTCCTGGGGTGGTGCTTATAAATTGCCTGTGATGGGTGGCTTTACTGCTAATATTTAGAACCTTAGGAAATAACCACTTCTCTGAGCTATCTTCTAGGTATAACTTATATATTAGTCTGTTATGAGATCCTACATCTTCAATTTGTTGGGGTTGAGAAGTTAGCACCTATTTGGCCCAGCCTCTGGTTCTTTTGCATTGTGTCACAGTATTTTCTATGACCCTTAGTCAATCCCAGTCTTGGAATACCAGAAAGAATAGCTGTTTAGAATAATTATGTCACCTTTGTCTAGGATGGTACCATCAGCAATAACAATAGCATCAATTGCAACCTAGAAAATGACAAACTGGGATTACATTAATTTGCCACCTTTAACCTTATGAAGTAGATTAGTGGTGGTATAACAAAATCTAAAACAACCCACAAAATTACATGCAGTATATAAGTCCTTAATATGTCAGTTTTACTCTCAGGGGTTAAAATTTAAAAGGCGTTAGGGAAAAAATAGAGAGGTAGCTGAAGAAGACTGGAGGACTTTGGGGGATCAAGCTAACTTTGGCAAACTGGTGCAGAACTGGAGGGAAAGAGAGAAGGAAGAGATAAAAAGAATTCACAGAACAGAAGTACAACCACAAAGAGGCTAGAACTTAAGTTCACACTCATATAAAAATAAGACCAAACAATAAATGTGAAAAAAACAAAAACAAATACAAATCCACAACAACAACAACAACAAAAACAGGTGAGAGAGAGAGAGAGGAAAAAAGTCCACTTCCAGGTTTGTCTCTGATAGACAGTATGTGAGATAGAGTTCCAATCTGTGTTGATTTATCTCAGCAAGCCAGCAGTAACTTTTTGGTGGGGTAGTGGATAATCTCATTGAGCTCACACCTTCTGGTAAAGACCAGACTCATTCAACCTGCAGCTATCAGCACACCTTTTGTGGGCCTAAGCCCAGTTTGGTGCTGCTAGATTGAGTCAGCAGCTGCTCTGAATTCTGAGCTCATCCAACCCCTTCAAAGATGGCTCCTGGCCAGTTGCTCTCACACACTGAATGACTGTGCCCTCAGCACTCACCACCAGCTAGTAAAGTCCTGCATATCCACTGCTCCCCTCTACTGCTTCATCTGTCTGTGGAGGCCTCTGGGGTTGCTAGTCATTACTATGTGTCTGCAGGTTTTTATCGCTCCTCTTGTGCAGTGAGTCCCCATCTCAGGAAAGATGCTGCCAGCTACCTCTTGTTCTTCAGTGAGCTTTCTCCCTTCACTTTCTATATGGGCT
>RJWT010014244.1:0-21193 GCA_004365215.1 Cuniculus paca
GGAATAGATAAACACAATGGTCCATTGCCAGACTTTCCACATTCTTTTATTACTATATATTTGTAGTACAAATGATTAGATTGATTGTGAGGAGTTGGTACATGTACATAACACATCTTAATTCCTTTTCTTTCCCTTCCTTTACCTCCTCTACCTTCCCCTTCCTCCATCTCAACTTTCTACCTTCTTGCAGTATTTTGGATGAAATTATTCTTGCTAATGCAGCATCCCCACATTGCTAGTATTTAGATGGATGATAAAACTTCTTTTGCTTTCTAATGAACCTTTATGATTATGTATGTTTCTCTGTCAGGTAAATTTACCCCTATATTTGCTATGAAAAGTGACAAAAACTATTGCTAGAAAACAAGAGGCAAAGACATTTTTCTGATTTTTAAAAATACTTACAAGTATAGTGTTTTTATTAAGTGCCTTTCAATGAAGTCATAGTCTGAATGGAAGATATTTAAGTCTGTTAATTAGGCAAGTTATGTGAACCCACCTGCCTTAGTTACTTTTCTTATTGCTAAGACAAAATAGCCAAAATCCAAAGTTAAAGGACGCAAGGTTTATTTTGGTTCATAGAATGTGGAGGTTTCAGTTCATAATTTGACTGGCTCCAATGCAGGGCAGTGTGGCAGAAGGGTGTTGGAGAAGAGAAACAGCCCATGGCAGGCAGAAGGCAGCAAAGAAGCAGGCAGTAAGCAACAAGTAGCAATAGCAGCTTCTTTCTATCCCTCTATAGTCTATATTCTACCCCCCCCAAGGATAGTACTTACACACAGACCTATGCCAAACCAATCAGTGGGCTAATTTAGTAATTACACACCTTTAATCTCAGCATCATGCAATCCAGATGCAGCCACCTCTGACAAGGCTCCATCTATGACTGCATGAGGCTTCGGAGAGACATGCAGACGTAAACCATAACATCACCTCTGTCCCCACCTACCTCTGAAAAAGATCCCCTGTGCTCAGGAAAATGGGCCAGAGTCTTAAGAGACACAACTCACATTTCCAACTTCCCAAGAGCCTGGAGTGAGATGGGCTTTAGAATTTTACAGTTTGCTTTAGAACTCTCCACCCAGTAAAAAGTCTATGTAATATTATCTAAACTTTGTCAAATTCTTAGCAATCATTTGACTGACAACAAAATAACAAAGAGAAAAAGAAAAAGCTTGAACATAGAAACCTACTGGTGAGTTCAAATTTTGTGCACAGGCTGACTTTCAACGGCCCTATCTGATTTCTCTAGACATGCCATATAGCTATGACAGATTTCTGTGACAGAAAAACTTAAAACTACAGAGAAATGCCAAGAGTATTGAAATTAGGCCCAAGAAAATGGTTTTTATCATCTTCTCATCTTTTTTGACTCAAATCCAAAACAACACATTTCCATTTGCTTAAAACAGAGTCTTAACTATCAGACTACTAAAATCAGAAAAGGGAATTAGCTTGGTATTTGACTCCTCTCCATGGACTGGGTCTTGTAAGGTAGTCAGCAAAGAAAACATAAGAAGCCTGAAGATGAGGTAAGGCGAGAGGAGAGAATGAGGTCAGGAGAGCCCAGTGGAGAAGCTAAAGTAATCCAGTTAGTGCCAGGATTGAGATGGACCCCTCAACTAGAGCCAGAGGGCAAGACAGCTACTGAGGTAACCGCCAGGCAAGAATCAGAGTAAGGCTACACACTGGATTCGGCAAAGGAGGAGGCCCATGAAGAGGACACAGCACCCATCTATGATGTCCCCATCTCAGTTCCCTTGTACTCTCACACTACGCCCAAGATAAAGTTAGTCCTTGGCACTTGGCTGCTTTGAAATTCATCAAATTTGGTCCTCGACATGTTTTTGATGCAAAAATTTGTTCCAATATTCATCTTGTTTTGGTACTCAACATGCAAACTGGAATTTGTCCACATCAACTGCCTCATGACTGGCTACCTTTTCCATCCAGAAGAATTTGTTTGGTACTCATCATGTTTGGTACTCACCACGCCTCCCAGAACCAGTTAAGGTGCACTGAGGAACCACTGTGCAGGTACAAGTGAGGAGTGGAGTAGGGCTTTGCAATGTTAGCTCTAAATCAGAAGGCTTTTTAAAAAAATAGTTGTTTGCCTGTGGGGAGCTGCAAAAGGTACTGCGGGTGACATTTCCAGCCTCAGACAGATTTCAAGGCAACCACATGCAGGTTATTCCATACAATTTAGTCAAACAGTCACATTTCCCACCCCCTCCCCCCAGAACTTCTATTTCTAAACGACCTGGACTGCAAATTTTCTCTTGTCCAAGAAAAAATTCAGACTCTCTTATCATCCAGCCTTCTGCAAGGAGGTTCGATGTTTCTGATTTACCTGATTGAGCTACAACAAAGCAAAAATAAGCTAACTTCCTAACTGAAATTAGGTCTGAACAGACAGATTTGGCAGGGGTCCCTCCAGACGGCACCCATTCTGCAGCTCAGCAGTGTCCTCCAGCTCGGACTGGAGGGACTGGGTCTTGGAACTTCATATGTCCTGAGCATGTTGTTGTCTGATATTTTCAGTGTTGGATTATGTGATTCTCAGGATGCAGCATGGTCCTGCTGAATGTTCACCCCAAGGAAATGAGGACTTGAAAACTGCTTCCTTCTATTCTTAAGGCTGTTACACTGGATCCAACAGGAAAATATCCCACCAGATATTCATCATCAAATCTGAACATCTTCAGGTGGCAACATGGCTACCTGAAGCCTACTGCCTTTCTCTGGGTAAGGGTAGGGCTGCCTCACTAGAACAAAACTGCCTCCCTTACAAACCTCCATCTTCATATTAAACACATTAAAATGGTGTCAGGTCAGGGACCTCTTCCCTCTTGAATTTATGTTGACCCCTAATGTTGCTTTCATGGAGTATACACATCTGTGGACAGACTCACACATAGCTCAGAAGCAGCCAGGTAAGGGACTGGAAGGGTCACACAGGCAGGAGCCACCCTAATATTCAAAAGTCTGAAGAAGTCACATAATGGAGCGAGTGCGCTGATACAATATTGGCATATGAATGAATTCGACATTTTTGAAATTAGAACAAATAAATTTCAAGATTTTCTTTCCCTTGGAAATTAATAAGGCAAGGTGTAGTGTGAATATTTGCAGATTCATTAACATATCAATAAATTGTTACAAAGTGTCTACTATGGGTCTACTATGGGACAGAGACTGCTCTAGAAGCTGGGAATTCAGTGAGAGAAAAGACAGATCAGGTCTCTGCTCTTTGTTGTAGGAGAGACACTCAGTTAAAAAAATGCACAAATAAATGAACTTATAATTTCAATAGGCTGATGAATGCAATGATGAAAAGGCACAGATATTAAAGACCAGTAGTTAAGGGTATGGGTTCCAGAGCCAGACAGCTGGCTTACACCTCAGTTCTACTTCTTCCTCAGTGATTTGGGCAAAGTTACAAAAGCAAGCCGGGTGTGGTGGCTCATGCCTGTAATCCCAGCACTCGGGAGGCTGAGACAGGTAGATCGTTGTGAGTTCGAGACCAGCCTGGGCTACAAAGTGAGCTGAAGGCTAGCCTGAACGGCATAGTGAGACCCTGTCTCAAAAACACCAGGGCTGGGGATCTAGCTCAGCGATCTAAGCGCCTGCCCGGCAAGCGCAAGGTCGTGAGTTCAATCCCCGGTGCCGCAAAAAAAAAAAAATTACAAAAGCATCCTTGGCCCCAATTTCCTCCTCAGTACAGTGAAGATATGATCAGGGTACAGGGATGAAGGTTTTGTATGTGTGAGAACTGAGAAGGGTCTTTCACATGCAGGGGTTATGCTGATAGCTGACAACAGCAAAAATTTGATAAATGTCAGCTTTTACTATTTTAATCCGGGGTGGGAGAGGTAGTCTTTCTGGAGGAGGTAATGACCATATGTAGATTGGGCAGAAGATGCTGCAAGAGCAAAGCCCTTGGGAAGAAGTGAGTCAAGTTTTGTTCTGTGGAGCTGAATGGAGATTGTAGAGATAGGGAGGCTAGAGTTGAGTGAGGGAAAAGAAGAGAGAGGCAGAAGAAGTCAGGCACATGGGGACTTGACCGCCCATGGAAAGAAGCTTGCCACTAGCCAAGAGGGATCGGCCACCAGAGAGGATCTACAAGACATGGTTTCTACTTTCAGAAGAGTCATCTGGCTTTGTGGTGAGAACTAAAGGAGACAAAAGTAGACACTGGGGGAATCGGAAGGTAACTGGACTTGTAATCCCATCACCCTGGGAGACTGAGGCAGAAGAATTGAAAGTTAAAGCCCAACCTAGGCAACTTAGTGAAACCCACTCTCAAAATAAAAAATAAGAAAAGGACTGGGGATGAAGGTCAATGAGAAGGTACTGGGTTCAATTCCCATTACCACAAGGGGAAAAAAAGGCAACTAGAGTAGTTCAGATCAGAAGCAGGTGGCTTAGGTCAGGATGGAGACAATAAGGATGAAAACCAAGCTGATGTCAGCAAAGTATGTTCCATGGGCCAGCATCGACCCCCTGCTTATTTCTGTACATAAAGGCTTACTGGACACAACATGCCTCTGCATGCATCTTCTATCTACTGTTCTGAGCTGCAGTGGCTTTGCTGGAATAGTTGCCACAGAGACTATGGGGGTTGCAAAACCCATGTACCGTCTGGATGTTTATAGCAAGAGTTCATGGACGTCTGATTTGAAGAAAGAGCCCACAATTCTGGCAAATGAATTGAGCATGGAAAGTGAGAGGAGACAGATGAAGGATTATTTCTGAGCTTCAGCCAGAAACAAAAGGGTGGTGCCATTTCCTGGGACAGGAGGATCTGGAGTATGGACAGGAGGATGTGGAGTATGGACAGGTAGCAGGGGATACTACAAATCTGTCTGTTACATTTCAGACTAAGTGAAGTAAAGACTAAGAGGATGGCTTGATGTTCAAAGCAGGCGCTCAGGGCTGGAATAGCAAACACAAGAGTCATCTGCAAATGTCTGCTCCTTCCCCCCATTTCCACCAAAGCTTCTCTTTGATCCACTGTAGTGAGCATCTATCTCCCAAGGCAAGGATAAAGACACCTATACAGTGGGACCACTGAGAAGGGACCACTGCTGAAGTGGAAGCTTGAGACGATCCAACATGGAGAGGTAAAATGGAGAAGAAAAAATCCAGCAAAAATTATTAAGACGCATCTGGGAAGAGAAGAAGAAAGCTACAAGAGCACATTATGGATATTAGGAGGAAGCAGTTTGAACAGAAGCAGGTCAGCTCTGCCCAGATCTCCAGAAAAGGTGCAAAAACTGAGAAGTTACTACTGACCAAAAGGGAGGACTTGCAGTGTGTGTGGTAGTGCTAGGAGAAGGTATAGTGGATGTAGATGGGAGACAGAATGGGAGAAGACTTGATGATAGCCATTATTGAAGACCAAGATGCTTCACTGGGAAGTGATGAAGACACAAATAGAAAACATAGTACTTTTACAAGATGCAAGGCACTAAAAAAGATTTTTAAGATAATGGCAATGATGAAGGAGAAAATTAAGTAGGAGAAAGAGTGACATGAGGTCTTAGAAATGTGAAAAGGGTGAACACCAAAGATCACAAGAGCTAAAGGTGGGGCATTGGTTTGTCTTTTCTAATAAGGGAGAAGGCAGAAGATGTGAGTATACATTCGGGTAGGTTGGTAAATTTAGTTGAGACAATAGGAGGCCACTCTTGGTTGATTTGTTTTGTTATCTCAAGTCATGTGCAAAAGCTGATCATCTTGGGTAGAAATGTGGTGAAAGGGACAGACAAGAGCATGCAGGAAGTCTGAAAAAGAAGAGCTTGTCACAGAATCACTGACCTTCAGTAAAGTACCTGTTGCGCTCCCCTGGAACCACAGTACAGAGCTAGTTACCACAGTTGGTACTCAAGTGCACATTCGCGAAACACATAAAGTTTGGAGGCTGAACTTGACATCTACCCTTTAAGTTGGAATGTGGAGGAACAGTGCTGAGGAAGGGTGAAGTTCAAATGTGCAGGTTCCTTTCCCATGAGTAGTGCCTGCTTGGCTGTTTGTTGAAGGCAGTGTTTCCGGTATCTGCAAACAGTTAAGTCAAATAACCGCCCCTTCTACCATAAATGTCACCTTCAGTAGACACAGGCTGAGAAACACTGCCATCAAGATAAGAAATGAAGACAACCCTCTAGGCTCTTAATCCCACTGTCATCTCAACAAAGAGCAAACACTTTCAAGTATCTGAATCCCACCTCTCAATAGTGTAGAATACAACTCTCTGCTCCCTGATGTGACTTTTATTGACACAATCACTACTTCACTAGAATAAATTTCCTTTTGCTTTTCTATTAATTTGTGATCAGATTCTTCTCTTTCTCTTTTCTTCCTTGTAACTTTCTCCCTTTCCATTTCTCCTAGCTAAACCAGAATAAAATGTCTTATTTTCATTTTCCTTAGTAATTTTTCTTCTTTCATTCACTACCACTTCTCTGGGTGCTCCCAACCTCACCAGCCAGAGAATACCTTCCTTTCAACATCATCAGGGACAAGCTCAAGAATTAAAGGTTAGCACTTCAGATTTCATGTAGAAATGCAAAATGGCAGCCACCTGACAGCAAAAATATTTTGGAACAAGGGGTTGGAGTGGATGTGATATGAATAAGAACTGTACTTTATTATTTCAAATATCAGACATCTGATGGTGAAAGACTCTTGTGCCTTTTCCAGTGCATCCTTTGTACAGATTCTCCAAGATTATATATGCAGGACGTGTTTTTCAAATGTTTTGAGTCATATGGTCTAAGAGTCCGTTTATGAGAGCCTTTCCCAGATGCCAGACCAATAATGAACACAGGAAAAATGTGTATCTATGTAAGTATGTTCAAAACCTAGGTTAGTCAGCTTCTCATCACTCTAATAAATTGAGATGATCAATTTACAAATAGAAAAGGTTTATTTTGACTCACAATTTTGGGAGCTTTTTTGTTTTTTTAAGTGCAGGATCAGTTGGCCCTGTCACTTTGAATCTGTAGCAAGACAGTATATCATAGCAGGAGTGGGTGGCAGAACAAAAACTTCATAGCCAAGAAGCAAAAAGAAAATGAAGAGGCAATCAGAGCATCACATCCTCTTGGAGGCCAGGCCCAAATGACCTAAATCCTCCCACTAGGCCCCACTTGTATAGGTTCCACCACCTCTTCAAAGTGCTGTCCAGGTGACAAACCCTTTAATATATGGGTTTTGGGAGAGACAGTCAATAGCCAAACTATTGAAACCCCATCGATTTTCAGCATCATTCTGGCTTGATTTCTATATATCTACTACAAAATAAGAAATATGGGGAAAAAAGAAGAAATCTGGATGTTCTAAATGTTCTAAATGAGATAAGAGTACATACTGGTGGACCTCAAAGAGACTGAATGTCAGAATACATTCCTGGCTTTGAATGCAGCACTGCAGCATGGTTGACACTTGGCTACCAGGCATGGCCACCCCATGCAGCACTAGCCCCCAATCACTGGAGATCTACCCCATCTTGGGCCCCCAAACTGCCTGAACTACTACAGAGACCCACTGTCAGGCAGAGGGTAGGAGCGTACAGGGACCATCTAAATAGTGCTCAGAATTGCTGGGCCATGTGTCTCTTGTTATTCTGAAATTTTCTTTGAAGCTAATCATGCAACAAAGTAGAAAGATCAAGGACTTCTAAAGTCAGACTGACCAGGATCTGAAGACAGGCTTGGCTATTGACCTGCTCTGGATCTCAGACAGGTTATGTGATCTGGATGGACCTTGGTTTTTATCAGTAAAATGAGTGCCAAATTGCCTATGCACAGGATTAGTGTGAGAATTACAAATAATATATGCAGAATACCTAAATGGTACCCAAAATTAGAGCTATTATTATCAGAAGAATGCAGGGGCCCAGGATGATCTAAATATACCATAATAGGTTAAAGATTTGATGCTTAAAATTCTACAGCTAAAGGTCATAATGGGGCCATAATTCATGTCTCACTGCCAGGAAGCTCTGATTTGAACATGTTACATTCCTGCTGGCTTGAACCACCAGTGGTACATGCATGACTGTCTCACTGGATAGCATGGGACAATCCCATCAAGTGGTGCAAGTCACTCAGTGGGATAGCACTGGTGGCTCAAGATGACAGGAATGTGTCAATGTAAAAGGAAAATTTGAAGCAGTACTAGGAGTCACATCTGCATTTATCCCTATGAAAAAGTAAACTATGGCAATATTCATGTACTTCTTAATATCTCATGTAAAAAGAATTTAGTTTCTCACCTCTCTTGCCTATCCCCAGCACAGTGCCTGATCCAGCTGCCGAGGCCGAGCACTTTGCCTAATTCCTAGTTTTCATAATTCCAGCTAACACGCAGAAGGCGGCAGGAGATGTGAGGTTGCTCCCTGGAAGCAGGTGAAAGGAAAAGAGGCTTCGAAAGCAGAGGCAATGGTTCATTTCCCCCAGGCTGCAGCAGTGTTTCCAGTATTCAGGCTAAGAAGAAAGACTGGAGACAACCTCCATCAGCATGGGTTCTACAAGAAGAGGAACAACAGTGGCATCTTCAGGACAGTCAAATGAACTTGGCAGGAAAAACACAGTGGAAAGTCAGAGTGAGCAAGCCCTGATCACAGAGCACACTGGTCCCTGGAAACACTCAGCTGTTTGATTGGCAGCTGACCTTTCCTCAACCCGAAATTGCAGGTATTATGTACAAGTACAAGCCACCTCTCTTAAGTGAAAGCTCCAGGCCTCCTGACCGCACTTATACATGGACACACACACACCCATACATCATTGGAAAGGCTTCAGCCAACTCTCATACAGACGAGAACTCAAAAACAGACCCTCAGTTAGGGTTTTTAGGGCAAGCCGTAGACCATGGTTTTGAGCTTCAAAGAAATGAAATTTGTCAGTCAAGCCTGATGACACAGGCCCATAATCCTACCAGCCTGGGGATGTGAGGCAAGATGATCACTCCTTTGAGCCCAGCCTGGACAACTTAATGATTTACCAAGACCCCATATAAAAATCAAAAATAGAATTTATCAACAAAACATTAGACAGAGTGAGAAGCTCTGACAAAGGTGGAGAAACAGGGCAAATGGACAAAGGGAAGCTACATATCCAAATCCAATCAAAGCATGCCACAGGATGATTCTGGAGAGGTCACCCTGTGGATACCTGCAGCTACCATCAGCTCTGCCTCTAGCACTGGCTCTGATGAGCTGCAACTGTATTCATTGCCCCTGCCATCCCTGGAGAGTGGTAGCTGCACTGCTAGCAGAATGACATCCCCACTGCCCCTGCTTCCTAAATTCACCAGCATTCTATCCATTCAGAGACCAGATGGTTATGTCTGGTTCATCCCTCCCAGGCCGCTGGCTTGCCCTGTCGCTGTAAGGAATCCTGGTGAAAGATCTTTCCAGACAGAAATGAATTCTCAAAACACAGAACACATTTTGCAGATGTGCAGGAAACATAAATCATTATCCCCTGTAGAATGAAATTGCGCAGCCAGCAATGCAGCACTGCCACAAAAGGCCATTCTGAATTTAGAGAAAACTTAAAAAGTAGAAAAGAACAGTAGCCAAGAATTAAAAAATCTAGATCCAAGTGCTTGCTGTCACTTACAAGCTAATGTGACATGGGCAGGTAAATAACCTACCTTGGGATTTTGCTACATATAGAATAGTTACAGTATTCCTACAGAGCTGATGTGTGTAACAGACTTTGAAAAAGGTACTGAGTACATCTGTTTGCTTCCCAGGGTCTCAAGTTAACCATCTGTGAAGCAAGAATGATATTCCCTATCCTGTAGGAATACTGTGAGGTAAAGCAGAATATCATAAGTTAATAGTTTATTTACAGAGTGAAACTCGTCGATGTCTGGGAATTGCCTCGAAATAATGAAGCTGGTGGGTGGGAGAGGGCACCGGAAGGGCTCTATGTTAAACTGACAACAGCGAAGATGGTCAGTGTGGAAAGTGGCTGGTGACACATTTTACCATCTTCTCTACATCAGTGGGGAGTGAAATCGTCTATAATAAACTCTCAACATGAGGGTCCTGAATTAGGAGAAGTTTTATTATTGATTGGGTCAACACCTATCCCACCCCAGATACCTCCTTACACTTTTTCTGCCCAACACTTTCTCCTCAGCCGGGTGTATCAGGGGAAACATCTTTTGTCCTGACTAAATGATGGTCTGAAGCGAAATGCAAAACCTCAAAGAACTAATAAGCAGAAAAAGAAACAAGCGAAATAATCGTTCAGGAATCCCTGGGGCAGTCTTTGCAATTTAACTCTTTCCAATGTACAGAAATGGCTTCAAACTTTTTTTCTAAAATTGCATTCAGCTAATGACCCTCGCAAACAACAGGATGCAAACCTGCCTCCTTAGGCTGCACCCACGTGTCACAGGCGTCACAGGGCGTGGCGCGCGGGATGGCACCCAGAAGGTAGCTGCACCAGGTTCAGACGATGTGATTGCCCTTGGGCTCCAGCCTTCACGCCAACAGGTACCTGGATAGCCAGGATTTAACAGGAGATTCGACAGGAAAAGGGACCGACTGAGAGCGAAATAACGTGGTCTCTGGGGGCATTGCCACAGCCTAGAAGGGGACACAAGCGTCCAGAGGAGAAATGACAATCAGATCGCGTGTGCCTAACTGCAATAATTAACTCGATCGTAAGGCTTTCTTTTCTATCAAGGAAAGGGTTCAGGTGCACCTAAAAGTGTTTCAGGAGTCGGTCGGCGAACAATCAGTCGTGCTACCTAGCTTTTTAGGTAACTAGAATCCCTAGCTAAATTCTAAGCAGACATCTGCCTTCCAAACAAACGCATCCCATCCGCCACACCCAGGAAGCCCAGAACAAACATGGTTCCGAAGGAGCGGAAGCGCTTCTGCCCTCATCTAAGATGGCGGGAAGGGGGCGGGGCTAGTGGGCGGAAGTTGTTGCCAGCTGATTGATCCCAGCATCATGGCGGCCATGGCCGCCTCTGCCGACCTGAAGCGGCTGGATCTGCGGGATTCTGCAGCGCTTTTCGAGACTCATGGGGCTGAGGAAATCCGCGGGCTAGAGCGCCAGGTTCGGGCCGAGATCGAGCACAAGAAGGAGGAGCTGCGGCAGATGGTGGGCGAGCGGTACCGCGACCTGATCGAGGCGGCCGACACCATCGGCCAGATGCGCCGCTGCGCCGAGGGGCTGGTGGACGCGGTGAAGGCCACCGACCAGTACTGCGCCCGCCTCCGCCAGGCCGGCTCGGCCGCCTCCCGGCCCCCGCGGGCCCCGCAGGTCAGTCCCGCGCCGGCTGGCCTTGCTGGGCTGCGGGTGCCCTCGCGACACGTCGTCCACAGTGCCTTCTGGGGCCGTCCCCACTGCCCTCCCCGATCTGCTCACCGCGCTCGGACTCCCCTTTAGGGTTCGAGTTTACCCCTTTATCGAATTTACCACCTCCAGACGTTCTTTTCCAGGGAACAGATTTCTTGCTTGTGTTCACACCTTCCCCTCAAGTTATTCATTCTTCATCCCAGCCTTCTTTCCCTGTTCCGCCCCCAGGAATAAATTCACCCAGCCAGGTGGCCTCCCAGCCTTTGGAGTTGGAGCAGCGCACAGGTGGCAAACCCTAGCCTTTGAGCACCCGAACATGTTCGTGATAGGGAACTAGGGCTCTTCCAGTTCAGGTCTCCCTGTCTTTTTTCCCCCAAACACTAATGATGAGGAGGGATGGGCTAGTAAATACGGAGCAGCCCCTGGGCTTCCTGAAGAAAGTTGATCTGGGGATGAGCAGAGTGAAGGGTATGGCGATGAAGCAGGTATGCGAGACATTTGTGTGTAACCTGTGACAACTTACTGTGATATGGAAGAGGAAACTGCAGAAGTACATTTAGTTCCCATGTAGAATCTTCTCATGCTGCCTGGGTTGCAGAAAGAACCAGGCCAGTCAATGGGGTAATGCATAAAAACTGTATATATGAAGAAAGTTGGAAATTCTTTGGAAATTTTTGAAATGACCAACCTCAACTTTCCATGAGCTGTGTATTAAGTACCCGTTCTCCCGCAGGTGGCCAAAATTTGCTGTGACTGAACTATACTTTCAGGCTTATTAAAAGACCTGATTTTAGAAGTGTGTTCATTTTCATAGTTACTATATCTGATTTTCTGTCGGCCTCCCCCCTCCAAATTTGAGTGCCTTCTCTGTTCAATTCACAAACAAGCAGAAGTTCCCTAATTCCTGCTCTGATCCATCCTACTGATACATTCTAGCCAAGGTTATAATCCAAGAAAAGTTGATAAGAAATAGAAGTAGTTTAGCATAGCAGTAGGAAATATTTTAGTGTAACAGATGAATTCCCAAAATAGTTGTGTCCATTTGCCATAAGAGTTGTAAAGGAAGTCACTTTCCATTGGGTTCTCAAGAAGGAAAAAAACAGATGAGATTTGGAATGTAGCTGTCTTAACTGATTTATGTCGCTATAACAAAATTTGTGAGATTGGATAATTCATAAAGAACAAAAATTCATTTTGTCCTAGTCTTGGCATTTGTGATATCCAGATCAAGGCAATGGTATTTGTTATGTGATAAGGGCCTTCCTGCTGCGTTGTGAATGGTGAAAAGGGGGACCATAAAAGGGCCGAAGCTAGTTCCCTTCGGCTCTTTTATAAGGCAATAATCCTGTTACAAGGGAATGCTTGAGAGGGTAGATTAGGATGGGGAGAAGCCACAAGACTCAAGGAGATAAAAGATTTGCAGAGTTGGTGAAAAACAGTTAACAAGGAAGTCCTTGGTGCCCTTTCAACAACAGGACAAAAGTAGTAAGGCTGAAAGTCAGGAAAGTAGGCAGTTCTTGCAGGAGGAGTTAGCCTGCAGGGGTCGCTGCTATCATGACATCAAAAGGATCAGAACATTAAGAGGATAGGCAGGCCTGGTGGTGCACATCTGTAATACCATCACTCTGAGAAGCAAGATCAAGCATAACCTGAGTGACAAGAAGACACTGTCTCAAAATAGGAAAGGAGTTGGGGATGTAGCTCAGTCAACTGGGGGTCAGTTCACAGTAATACTAAAAAACAAAACTAAAAACACCAAAAGAGGACCACTGATAACCAGAGGGTGAGATGATAAAGGGGTTTACATTACATCAGACCTTGACACCTTGCTGAGTGGCATTGAGTCCAGCGTAATGAAAACTTTAAATACTGAAGTACCTCTGACTTGTCCTTGAGCCTGCAGAACACTGACCTGGCTTTTGTTTGTTCTTCTGATGTTGTTATGACCTTCCCTTCAGCCACAGCCACTATCCCAGGAGAAGTTCTACAGTATGGCTGCCCAGATCAAGCTGCTATTGGAAATTCCGGAGAGGATCTGGAGCTCCATGGAAGCCTCTCAGTATCTGCATGCCACACAGCTCTACCTGCTCTGCTGCCACCTCCATAGCCTGCTCCAGCTTGATTCTTCTAGTTCACAGTACAGTCCAATCCTTTCCCGATTTCCTATACTCATCCGGCAGGTGGCAGCAGCCAGCCACTTCCGGTAAGTAGATTCTGCAGAAAGATCTCCAGTAATTGCCAGGCCCTCATCACTACAATTTATGGAATCTGTCTTCTTTCCCAGTATCCCAGGGCTCTTCACCCAAGATTTTAAAAATTTCCTGCTGATGTTTGTCATCTTCTTTCTAGGTCAACAATTCTGCATGAAAGCAAGATGCTGCTCAAATGCCAAGCAGTGTCTGACCAAGCTGTGGCTGAGGCCCTCTGCTCCATAATGCTCTTAGAGGAGAGTTCCCCCCGCCAAGCCCTCACAGATTTCTTGATGGCCAGAAAAGCAGCTATTCAGACACTTCTCAACCAGCCGAACCATGGTGGGTACAGCTTTTTTGCAAAATTTGATCCTTAAGTACAGGATTGAACAGAGTGAGCAGAGGGAGACTGGAGCATCCAGAGTGCTCTGTATTTAACTTTTCTAATGGGAATCATTTAAAGAGAATGAGTTCTTTTTTTTTTTTTAAACAATAAAAACAAAACAGTAAAACACAACAAAGCAGATCAAAACTGAACAATGCAGGCAATACAGGTCTTCAAAACATAATGACAGGAAATTAACAATGGCTACCCTAGTGTCTTGTTTTCTTCAAAATGGTTGTTCATACATAAAGAGAATGATTTCTTCTCACAGGTTCTGGCATCAAGGCCCAGTTTTGCTCATTAGTGGAACTACTGGCCACCACTTTGAACCAAGCACATGCCCTTTTCTATACTTTACCGGAAGGGCTGCTGCCAGATCCATCTCTGCCATGTGGCCTGCTCTTCTCTACCCTTGAGACCATCACAGGCCAGCATCCTACTGGTGAGCTCTTAACCAACATTTTCCCGGTTCGTGCAACAGATCCTTACCCAGCATCTAACTCATTCCAGCCACTGCACCAGGCTGTGAGGAAACTAGAGAAACCTGGAGGTCATGGTCTAGTGGTAGAGGCAGATATTTAGCTCATTAATATGCAAACAACTGTTTAACATCACTATTAGTCATTGCTATAAATGCAGAGTACAAGTTGCCTTGGGAACACTGACTAGAACTTGCCAGGACCAGAGAAGACTACTTGAGGAAGTGAATTAAACTGAAGGCTAAAGGCAGAGTATAATTTAGTAAGGTGAAGAGGCAAGGAAGAGAGTTCAAGCAAAGGGAAGAGAGTATATAGAATTGCAAGACCAGGAAGGTGGTAGTGAATTGGAGAAAGTGAAGAGGGCCAGTGAGGGTGAGGTTTCTTGGGTGAGATTTAAAAGAGCAAGAGAGGAGACAAGATGTGGCCAAGAGCCAGTTAATGCCAGGTCTTGTGGACCAGGCTTGAGAGTTTGGACTTTACCCAAGGAACAATGATACCTTCTGGGACCTTCCTAGATTGGTATAGTTCTCATGTGTCCCCTCCAGTTAGGAAGCATGTATCTCAACTGTAATTAAATAACTGCAACTGGCTCTTACATGTTAGTGGAGCCCCATAGGGTAGAGGGATGCTGAGGGCTCACTTAGGAGGCTGTCATTGTGATCCAGGGGTCAGATTGTAAGTTACAAGGGAGCAGTAGAAATGGAGCTCACCAGACAATCCTAATATCTGTTGAGGAAAGGATGTTTTTGAGACAGGGTCTCACTATGTAGTTCAGACTGGCTTTGAACTCATTATATAGCCCAGACTGGCTTCAAACTCATGGTAATCCTTCTGCATCACCCTCCTGAGTGCTAGGATAACAGGCCTGTGCCACCTTGCCTGGCATCTCGAGGAAAGGATTTGATGATGGGTTGGTTACATAGGTTATGGGAAGGGAGGTGACAAAGTTAACTAGAAAAGGAGCTGGTTTGAAGCTGGTGATAGGTTCACACTGGAGAAGATCGATACCTTGGAATGGTACTGGAGTTGAGCGAGTGACTCTCAGAGACACACCTGCAGTGCATCCGTATGTGGCAATTATTTGAAGCATGTAGAAGTTATTTAAGCAAAAAAAAAAAAAAAAAACCATAAAGGACAGTGCCTTGGAACTTCAGGAATCCAAAGTCACATGGAAGTGTCTTCAAAACAGACAGCAGAAATATATACAGAGACCAAAGACAAAGAGTGAGTGTGGCTATGACCAAGTGATCATTTCCAAAGAGAGATACAAGTATCACACAACCTCATCTTTGAGTAACTTGATCTTTCTGCTTAGACGCCATTTCCTTATGTTTTGGTTTCTCTCCCAGCGCTTACATTTGCTACTTTACCCCTTTCACAGAGGATGAGGATGGATAATCTCTAGTGTATTGACAAACAGAATTACGGGGCACTTCAGAAGGGCTCTTGGTTTCAAACTCACAAAACCTTGCACATAGAACACAGGGGGCATCACCTCCGAGAGCTGCACTGCATAGTTCGTCAAGGGCGATAGGAATATGGTGAGGAAAGGGAAATGATACACTTTACTTTTTTCACCTCTTAAATTCTGTTAAAATGTCAGAGATCACCAGGTGATGCACTCCGTAGTCCCAGCTACACAAGAGGCTGCAGTAAGAGGATCACTAGTGTCCAGGGTTAGAGGACACACTGGTCAACAAAGCAAGATCCTACCTTAAAGAAAGAAAAAAAAATGTTATGGGGTATACAGCACTCATGTCTTCCTTCTACTCTTTTTACCTGTAGTCCTTTATTCAGGGGATGGCCAGAGTTATAGGAATTCTGATCCCTGATGAGGGTGGGCCTAGACATATGCTGTACTTTATTTTCCCTGTATTGAAGGGCTCTACTTTGACTCATCAGAGAAAATTAGATTTTTGGAGATTTTCCCCTAGAACCATTTTTAATCTGCATTTCCAGGTATGGCCTAGGCTACCACTCACTTGGATTTTTCTCTAGGGAAGGGCATCAGTGTCCTGCAAGGGGAGATAAAGCTGGGCAGCTGGTTCAGACACCTGCCGTCCTCTGTCATTGAGTTCCAGCCAGTGCTCCGAACCCTGGCACATCCCATCAGCCAGGAGTACCTGAGAGACACGCTGCAGAAATGGATCACCATGTGAGTATCCCACACCGCTGAGGCAGGCTTGGCCCCCATGCAGCCTGGGATGTGGCCATAGAAGGGTCAGTGAGGCCTGTGCAGAGAATCCTAGTCACTTGGGTGAAATGCCTCATGCATTCCCATGTGGGAGAACCAAGGAAGAAAACTGTCTTTGAAAATATGTAGGGGCCCTTAAATTATCCTTAAATAAGAGTCTTCCAATTCCTAAAATTTTATTTAATGCATCTGTATTTGAAACAATTCCATGGACCTTGAGACTCCCTTGTATCTTCAAGGAAGTTAGAGTCAAGAGAGCTATGGACTCTGTGCCCCAAACCAGTCAGAAACATTGACACCTAAGTGCTCTGAATCTGCGTCTGTGTCTGTGTCTGTGTCTGTGTCTGTGTCTGTGTCTGTGTCTGTGTCTGTGTCTGTGTCTGTGTCTGTGTCTGTGTCTCCAGGCAAGAGATTTTCGAGCTGGATGTAATGGCATATGCCTAGGAGGCTGAGGCCGGTGGATTCAAATTTGACCCCAGCCTGAGTAACTTAGTGACATAGCTAGACTTTATCCCAAAAAAATAAAATGTTAAGTGGGCTCAGGATCTATCTTACTGCAGAGGTCCTGGTTCAAACCCAGGCCCCTTACCTCCTGAAAAAAAAGATTTTGAATCAAGTTGCTGTCATTTTTCTTAATAATGGTGTGGAAACCACAAAGGTAATGAAACTCATGGAAAATGTTGTTCAGGTGTAATGAAGATATTAAGAATGGGATCACTAACCTGCTTCTGTATGTGAAGAGTATGAAAGGGCTCGCCGGGATCCGGGATGCCATGTGGGAGTTACTTACCAATGAGTCCGCCAGTCACAGCTGGGAGGCGGTGTGTCGGCGGCTTCTGGAGAAGCCACTCCTCTTCTGGGAGGACATGATGCAGCAGCTGTTCCTGGACCGCTTAGAGGTGAGGTGGAAAACCACATGGGCCCCCTATTTCACAGCCAACCCAGCGCGAACTTGCGTCTGCCCTAAGAGCCATCGGTCACTTCCTGGGTGTATTCTCACTAACATTTTGAGACTCTTGACCTGAAAAACTTACCAGCCCTCATTCAGATGGCCTAGAACATGCTGATGTCCATCAGTGATGGTGTCTTTTGATTCTCTGCCACACCGTGTAGATTTTCTGAATGTCCTGAATGCTAAAGTCACTTGCCACTCAGTACTGTCGTTTTGAAATTTCATTAAAGAATAAGGATCAGAACTCTCCTCTCATTCTCTTTCAGACTCTGACAAAGGAAGGCTTTGAGTCCATCTCCGGTAGCTCCAAAGAGCTCCTGGTCTCAGCTCTGCAGGAACTTGAGAGCAGCACCAGCAATTCCCCATCAAATAAGCACATTCTCTTCGAGCAGAACATGTCTCTCTTCCTCTGGCATGAGAGTCCCACTGACCTGCCTCCTGATGCCGCCTGGGTCAGTGTGGCAAACCGACCCCAGTTAGCCAGTAGCGGCCTCTCCATGAAAGCCCAGGCTATTAGTCCCTGTGTCCAGAGCTTTTGTACTGCCCTGGATTCCAAACTGAAGGTTAAACTGGATGACCTGCTGGCCTACCTTCCCTCTGACGATGTGCCCCTGCCCAAGGATACCACCCCCATGGTGCAGGCCAGGAACTCTGCCTTTGACCGATACGCAGATGCTGGAACTGTTCAGGACATGCTGCGGACTCACTCTGTGGCGTGTGTCAAATACATCATGGATTGCATCCAAGCAGAGCTACAGAGCATCGAAGTTGTTGCACGAGGCCAGGAGGATGTCCTCCACAGCACCAAGCTGCACGCAGTCCTTTTCATGGCCAGACTCTGCCAGTCCCTGGGAGAACTGTGCCCCCACCTGAAGCTGTGCATTGTGGGAAGGTGTAGAAGTGCTGAGAAACCAGCAAGGGAGACTAGGGGTCCGAAAAAGCAGGGAAAGGGGAAAGCTCAGGATCTCCTTCCTGGGCAGGCCCAGTGGCAGGAGGTGAAAGAATTACTTCTCCAGCAGAGTGTGATGGGCTACCGGGTCTGGAGCTCAGCAGTTGTGAAAGTGAGTGACAAGAAGTCCTTAGAATCTTTTGTTTGCCTCACTTTATCTTACTCAGGTCTTGCTAATGTTAGTTAGCCCTTTAAGTTCTAAGAGAGTAACAGCTTATTTCACAGTTGCTTGCAACTTACCTTGCCAAGGTAGTTCAAGTGTAAACTTTTTCTACTTGTTTTTAACCTTCCTTTTTTCCTTCTATCAAGGGAAATGAAAGATCCGCAAAGTGTGGTGGTGCTTACCTATGATCCTAGCAGTCTGAGAGGCTGAGTGCACACCCCACATGATCCTCAGAAGGATCATTTTTAAGCCCAGCCTGGGAAAGTTAGTGACATATTAAGATTGTCTCAAAGTAAACAAAATAATAATAAATAGGTGGGAGATGTAATTCAGTGTGACTCCCCAGTACCATGCCACACACACACACACACACACAAGAAAAAGAACTAAAACACTTTCCACTTGGACAAAGGTCTGTCTATCCTGCATCTCAATGTAAATCTGTTACTCCTACACTCTCCACTGGTCTCATATTGAGACAGTTAATTTTGTATAAACAGCTTATAATCTCATGAACACGAAGAGTAAAATCATGAACAAAAGGAAGAATTAGGAGAGTATTTATTGGAAATAAGAGAAGTAGCTCCTGGTGCCAGATTTTGAACTGAAACCCAAATTGGTTAAGGTTTAGTTGTTTTTTTTGTGTGGTTTTTTTTTTTTGTCCTGTTTTTATGTGAATAAGCAGAATGCAAGAAAAAGCTTTTTTCAAAGAAAATGAATTTAAAGAAGTGGTTTATATTGCATTTCTGATGTCTTTGAGGTACAGACTGGAGGTACGGAGGAACTGTCAACTTAGCATACTCTGTATAAGAGTTTTTGTGGGGAGGAAAGGTCCTTGTCTCTATTTTTATTTTAATCTTTTATCTCTGTGTGTTTAATATTTTAAAGCTTATCTAGCTCTTCAATGGATGTGTATTATTTTTTATTTTTACATGATTTTATCTTAGGCTATTCTAGCTACCTTCTTACAAGATAAGTAACTAAACTGTCACAATGTGAGGTGATGTTTGACATTAGTAGGGTGCATAGCATCCACATTCCCCTTACTGGTAGTGGTAATTGGCAAAAAGGAGAGAGGTGGTGGCCCCTCGCCACCCCACATGCAACCTCAGCAGCTTAATCTGGCCTGAAGATTGTTCCAGTTAAACATACTCTACAGTCTGCAGGACTTACATGGATGTTTGCTTTTATTATCAGGTTCTGGTTCATGGATTCACCCAGTCATTACTTTTAGATGACGCTGGCTCCGTCCTAGCCACAGCCACAAACTGGGAGGAACTAGAAATTCAGGAGGAGACTGAGTCTGGAAGCAGCATCACATCCAGGATCCGACTCCCTTCACAGGTGAGGACTTCCTGCTGTCACAGGGACCTGAGCTGAAGAAGGGAGAGACCTCCCATTGGGAAAGCAAAACAATCTTAGAAAATCATTCGACGTGCAACTTCTGAAGAGTAGTTGCAAAAAAGTATACAACAGGACTGTGGGGAGCACATGTATGTAAGACCACCTAGATCAAAGACTGCCTTAGAAGTGGGCTGATGATTCTTTCCATGGTAGCATGGGCTTTATGCTGAGACAGCCACTTACCATGAAGTGCACACAGCAGCATTACAATGTCATCTGCCTGGTGGGCTTCAGACCACGGAAGGGAGGACTTCACAGAGGTTGTGTATATGGGAGATGCTTGAATTGAGAGCTTAAGGTCCTGGCATACATGCCTTGTTAGGATAAATGGGCTCAGTTTTGCTACGTGTCATTTAATGGGTATAACATGACATTCCTTTGTTCTCTTAGCCATCCTGGTACGTTCAGTCATTCCTGTTCAGCTTATGCCAGGAGATAAATCGGGTTGGAGGCCACACCCTGCCAAAGGTGACACTCCAGGAGATGCTGAAAAACTGCATGGTTCAAGTAGTCGCTGCCTATGAGAAACTTGCAGAAGAAAAGCAAATGAAGGTGGGTGTTTGAATGGTCCCCCTTTAGTAACAAAGAAAGGCTTATCTTTTCCTTGGGCGTTGGCAGTTCACATCAAAGGTCCAGAGCATTAAGGGTCACCCGGCCCAGGCATCAGGTCCTGTAAATATGTTCTTTTATATTCGAGGTGACTTGCAGCTCTGTAGTTCACACCCATTCTCCTGGGTCATACCAGTCTCCCTGAAGAAGGTGGTTCAGGACAAGTGAGCCAGATAACAGCTTGCAGAGAAAGGAGGCCCGGCTTACAGCCCTGGCACCACCACCTGGCGTACTGCAGACTTTGGGCAAATCATTAACCTTGCACTTCCTCAGAATCAGATGTGCCCAGTAGATGGTCTTCAGCTGGTTCCTCGCAGCTACCATGGAGATCTCCCCACTCATCCCCAGCAGGGGCGCCTGTGAGGAGGCAGCTGCTCAGCACAGCTCTGGCGAAGTCTCTGTCTCCCAGTTTCTGCTTCCCTTTCCATTAGAAACATGGGGGACAAAGTCAGTTAAGCCTGCTGTGCTGGGGTGCCTCACAATACCCCTCCTTCATGCACAAAGGCCTGGTTCGCAGAAATGCTGTCTACAGCACT
>RJWT010014245.1:0-21207 GCA_004365215.1 Cuniculus paca
AAAAAAAAAAAAAAAGGACAAGAGACCATGAAAAATAAATCCAACAAATGCTAGATGATGCAAAGAAGAATAACATAAAATTGACTGTAGTAAAATAAAAAGCAGGAGACAGAACACATGATAGGAAAAAACCTGCTCACAGATATCATCACAGAAAAGTCCCCTGGCAGGTAAGAAGAATTTGACATTAAAAGCTATTATAGTAAAGCAACAAATCACCTGTAAAAGCCCATCAGAATCACAGCTGACTTCTCAATGCAAATACTCAAGTCAAGGAGAGCTTAGAGTGAAGTATTTCAAGTCCCCCCATAAAACAACATTCAACTCAGATTGATGTACCCCATGAAACTATCTTTCAAAATTGATTAAGAATTAAGGACTTGCATGACAAAGAACACCTGAGGAATTCATGAACACCAAGTCAACACTCCAAGTTGTTCTGAAGGATATTCTAGAGATAACAAGGACTTCAATTCCATGAACCCCAACAAAATAAATCCATCAGGCAAGAAAAACAAACAGAGGGGGGAAAAGGGGGACCCAATGACAGTAAAAAAAAAAATAACAAGGATAAGTCAATACATACCAATTATAACCATCAATGTTAATGGTCTCAATTTACTAACTGAAAAAAAAAAAGAAAGACAGGCAGAATGGATCAAGAAACAAGATCCAACAGTATGCTGCATACAAGAAACACATGTAGTTGACAAAAAAAACTCATAAACTGAAAGTCAAAGGATGGAAAACAATACTCCATGTGACAGGAACCTGGAAAAAAACAGGGGTATCTGTGTTATTTGCAGACAAGGTGGATTTCAAGCCAACATTGATTAAGAGATGTAAAAAAGGTCACTAAATTCTTGTAAAGGGAACAATCCAAGAGAAAGAGATAACACTCATAAATATACATGCAAAAAATACTAGTGCACCCAACTTTACAAAACAAATATTAATGGAACTGAAAAATCAAATTAGCACCAATATGATTGTATTGGGTGGATCTCAATACCCTGCTGCAAATAGATCAACTAGGCAAAAAAATCAACAATAAACTATTAGAAATGAGCTAAACTTTTGAACAAATGGACTCAGTAGATGTCCACAGAATGTTCCACCCCACAACATTAGAATGCACATTTCTCTCAGCTGCACATGGGACATTCTCCAAAGCAGACCACATAATAGCTCATAGAACATTCTTAAGTAAATGCAAAGGAATTGAAATTATTCCATTCACATTACCAGACCGTAGTGCAATGAAATAAAAAATCATTGGCAAAAGAAACCACAAGAATTTCATAAACACATGGAAAATTAAATAACATCCTCCTGAAAAAGCAATGAGTCAAAGATGAATTTAAAGAAGGAATTAGCCAGTTTCTACAATTAAATGATAATGACAATACAACATACCAGAATTTATGGGACACAATGAAAGCAGTCCTATGAGTGAAATTTATAGCAGTTAAGACCCATATCAGGAAAACAGAAAGAGACCCCCCAAAAAACAATTTAATGTTGAACCTCAAGCTTGTAGAAAAAGAAAAGCAGGCAAACCTGGAAACTTACGAAAGAGAGAAAATTATAAAGATCAGAGGAGCAATTAATGCAATGGAAAATAAGGAAACAATACAAAAAATCAATGAATTGAAGAGTTGGTTCTCTGAAAGATTAAATAAAATTAACAAACCATTATCCAATCTTATCAAAAGAAAGAAAAAGAAAAGAAAATACTTAAATCCATGTAATTAGGAATAAAAAGGCCAAAATCACAATGGCTACTGCAGAAATCCAGAAAATTATCTACAACTACTTTGAGAGCTTGTGTTTCAATAAGATGGAAAAGGCAGAAGAAATGGACAGATTCCTAGATACATATGAATTACCAAAGCTGAACCAGGAAGATATAAAAATATTAAATAAAGCAAGATCAATCAATGAAATCAAAGATGTTAAGTAAAAACCTATCAACAAAGAAATGTCCAGGCCCTGATGAATTTATAGCTAAATTCATCATGAAATTTAAATATCGCATGTTTTCTTTTATATGAGAAATCCAAAATATAAAGAGCAAAATAAAAGATAGACAATATTGTAGTAGTTTCATTTAGTTATAAGTAGGCAGTTGAGCAGTCTAAAAATAGGGTTAGATAAAAGAGCTAATTAAAGCAGCCATTTAATCAATAGCTAGTTAAGTTCAAAACTGCAAAAGAAAATACAAGGACAAAGAATAAAAAGTTGGGATAAAATAGAAAGATAAGGACTCTCCATTGCAACAAGAAGACGCTTATCCAGGGTATACTAAATTAGTTAGCTTTAACAGCTCCTCCTTACCTGCAGACCCATTTTTCAACTGGACCTGGAGAAAACTCCAATGCAAGGTAAGCAGTTTTGTTTTGAATGCATTTCCTGTAATACAAGCCTTCTTTCCACACTCTGCTTATGCACATAACATCAAAACAGAAACCACTGTTTGGATTGCCATTCAGAATTCCCTTACCACAAACATCCATCACCAGCTTTCTCTGTACTTTCAATAAAACTTTGATAGCTTCTTCCTTCAGTGTGTGACTTCATTTTTTGTCATTTGTGGAAACATGAGCTTGCTATGTACAGAAATAGCAGTTACATTTATTGGAGGTCCCACCAAGAATAGGAAGTCCCAAACTGGAGTATTATTATCTTTTCCTCTTGCAGTATGCTCTTGCTAAATGATGACTCCATTTAGGAGTCAGAGATTTGCACTTTCTGTGTTTTTACTAGATAGTCTTAGAGGCTTATGTCTCATCTGTCATTTACCTGGTGGTCAGGTAGATTTGCAGAACAATGAGCCCTATATTAAAACACAGGACTCCCTCAACCTCTTATAGGTGATTAGGGTGGCTGCTGCTCTAAAATCTAGAAGGACAGGCTTTACTGGGGCAGTCTTGCCTGCTCTCCCTCCCACACGCATAGAATGGAATGTCTAACCAGCTGTTTCAGTTTCCATTCCAATCTGACCCTCGCTGGTGAGGAAGCAATTTTAGCTCTTGATGCGCTTGCTCTCAGTCTTTCTGAGACTGATGAGAATGATAGCTCTTGGGTGAATTACTGTTAATATACTATATCACTGCTAAAGTTAAGTAACTCAAACTTTCTTGCCACTCTTTTTACATTCACTCTCACTTTTTAGAGAATGTCTTGCTGAAGAACAGAAACTTACCTGAGTAAGTTTTTGGTCCTGATTTGTGGGTCATTCTGCCTTTAGGGTAGAGCTGGGAAATAGGAGATAGTGATATAGGGGAATGAAACTCTCAACCTACTAGATGTTCCGCACGAGTTCGTGTTTTCTAAAATTGAAGAATGAATTTTAGGAACAATAGAGGTTATGAGCAGGATATATTTATTGAGAGAAAGAAAGCTTCTGTCTGAGAGAGAGACAGAAGGGGTCCTGAGTGGGTTGCCAAAGATTCTGGCTTTTTGAGAGACTTTTATAGAGTAAAACCACGAGGTGAGATGGGTCCAAGATGGGGAAAACCTGGGAACTCATAAGGCAAATGGGCATGAGGTGGGAGAGAACTATGGTCAACCAATAAGATTAATCATTCAGGTAAAATTGACCAAATCAGGGATGAATAGGAAGCAAGTCACGTAGCAAGCGAGTATTCCTAAGGATCAGTAACTCTTCCTGTAGGGATTTGGGATGGTCAAGGTGATCCATATCTGTTTAGAATGATGTCAATCCCTGTTATCTATACTTAGGGTGTGGTTGTATTTGTTTTGCCTTGTCTTGAGATCTGACTTACAGCAGGAGGTGTCTGTCTCCTCCAAGGTCACAAGACATCTGGTCGTCTGTGGCTTTCTCAGGGGCCTGGCCCTATCTGACTGCCTGCAGTATTTTTAACTAACTCAGCTGCCTGTGACAATAGAACTCTCCACTCCCTACTGCCCCCACCCATGCCACCTGGGCACTGCTGACTGCTTTTCAAAAGTGGGGCCATCTCAGCACAGATGATTATGTTACTAGATCAGAATGTACTTTTTAGAGATCTTTATGGATTGGTGGCAGTTTTAGGCAGAATGGACATTATTAAGGAGAGCCAGGAACTGAATCTCTCTTATCACAACTTCTCTTTGGAGCATGTCACCAAGCCAACAAGTTAGAAGCTCGAGGCTGCAGGCAGGAGGCTTCACCACCATTAGTATGGGCCAAAGGGATCGGGACCTGTGAATGCCCGATTAGAGCCAACATTCCAGCCCTAGCCACTTTCTCAAACAACTCCAGCAGCTGCTGCTGGCTGTGAACGGCTCTGAGCAGGCAGATGCCCCAACACTAGTGGCTGAAACAGGCAGGCGAAAGGAACATCTCTCTCTCTCTGCTTTTTTATCAGAATGGGAAATATGAACTTGGTGGCCTCCCATACTCTTTTGGAATGCATGTTAAAACACAGGTACTCCAATCAGGCATGGTGTGAATGCCTGTAATCCCAACACTTTGGAGGCTGAGTCAGGAGGATTTCTGTGGGTTCAAGGCCAGCCTGAAATACATAGCAAGATACTCTCTCAAAAACAATGAAACAAACAAAAAAAATTCACTCCAACACAAAACACTCATATTCTTCTGACCCTCAGACTTTAAAGAAGTATCAAGTAATTTTTTTTTTTTGCATGAACTCTTGACTTGGGAACAGCCTGGAGAATGAGAGATGGTTGTCACAGGAAAGTAAAAATTATGAAACAATCCTCCAGTGGGGCCAGTTTTATAAGAGAGTGGGAAAATGGTCAGTAGTTCCCTATGTCCAGGCATTTTCTACATTAAGAAACCACCCCAAATTGCTCCAACAATGCAGGCTGAAGCCCAGACTACTTGGGGGATCCCAAGGCCCTGCTGAGACTGGCAGTTTCATCTAAACCTTCCAGTCCACTCCTAAAATTCAAGCTTTCACATCGAGCACACAAAATCTCCACAAGGGGAACATACCCTCTTCAGAAGGTCAGGGGGCAGAATTTGGTGTCCTTTGACTCCAGGACAGACCTAAAACAAATCCTTAAGACAGACTTAAGACAGATCAAAACAAGATTTAGGATAGTTTTTTGATGACCCTGACACATAGTTCACGGAAGCACTTTGAGGATCAGCTCAATCTTTTAATCTAGCATGGACGGATACAATGCTCCTTGTAAATCAAACACTAACCCCTAGTGAAAAGCAAGTAGCATTACAGGTGACAGAGGTCTTTGGATATGAATTACATATAATTTATTGTAGGAGGCTGGAGAATTTACACCAGGGATAAGATCACATCCCACAAAGAAGCAGGCTATGCTAGGAGAGGATCTTAACCAGGACCTTGATGATAGTGAGGATGACAAGAAACAAACCCTTCCTGTCCTGCCTCATGGAAGGATAGCAAATGACTTATTCTAAGTCTCTTAATTATTCCAAGTTATCATCCACTGATCACAGCAGTAAGGAGAATCCGTCAGTCTTTTTACAAAGACTCGAGGAAGTTTTCCTAAGTATACCCTTCTGTCTCCAGACTCTATAGAGGGGCAGGTGATTCTTGAGGATAAACTTCTATCTCGAATTGCCCTGAACACTGTTTCTGAGAGAAATGGAATGGCCTTAGGAGCCTTAACCCTAAGAACAAGGGCCTGCACAACAACTAGTAGGATATTTAAGCTGAGAATAGGATGCAGTAACCACGGGATAGTCATCCTGCCTTAAAGCAGCAGCCATAGTGCCCCTTCTGTTTCTAGAAGCCTTTAACCTTAGAAAAGGATTTTACTGTTTTTATTCCTCATAATGTGGCCAGATCTCTAGTAACTATCTTATTAAATATGGTTCCTTTTAGGGCATCCAGATGTCCAACTAAGACCTATTCCTCTATAAAACCTGCTACTTTCCTTCTAGAAGGAAACAAGATTCAGACCATGACTGGAATCCTCTATACCCACACAGCTAATGAAGACTTCTGAAATACTCCCAGAGCTAACTGTGACATGCTTCGTCTCTATAGTGGAAAATCATGTGTAGAAAATGGGATGCAAAAGGCAGGATATGCTGAGGTAACCATACCGGCCACTCTTAAAAGTTCCCCTCTGCCTCTGGAACCAACGCCCAGCCGACAGAGCTCATAGCCCTTATCAAAGCACTAGAGCTCAGTAAAGGACAAAAAGTTAATATTACACTGACTGAAAATATGCTTTCTTGGTGCTGTATGCCTATGCTGCTATCTGGGGAAAAAAGAGAATTTCTGGATCCTCTATTGAATACCATAAGGAAACAAATCATGTTTTGTCCTCTACCTCCCATCTGAATGGCAGTTATACACTTCAGAAGGCATCAGAAGGGAATGGATGAGATCACACACAGAAACTGATTGGCTGACCTAGCTGCCAAGTTGCAGCTCAAGATCCTTTTCATCCAGAGATCACCCAGGCATCCTTATTTTGGGGAAAAACTCCTGGGTGATGGCAAGTCTAATTATATCAGGGTTGAGACAGAATGGGTACTATTACAAGGATCTCAGGTCTTCTACCTGGGTAGTTTCAAATGAAGGGTGAAAAGCTACTCGTTCCTGTAGCAAGCCAATGAAAATCATTACAACTCTTCACCATGGTTTCCACTTAGGAAATGAAAAAGCTTACCAAATGTCTGAGATTATTTATGGGTAAGGGACTTTTCCTTGCAGGACAGTAAAAGCTTCAGAGGTGATAAGGACCTTAGCCTCAGTGAGTATCCCTAGGTTCACTTCCTAAAAGCCTTCAGAGTGATAATGGTCCCTCCTTCGACACTGTGGTCACCTAAGAATTCAGTATCATCTCGGTTGTGCCTGAAGGCCTCAATCATCAAGTAAAGTTGAGAAGAGAAATACGACTTTACAGAGACATCTCCCAAAGCTCACCCAGGGAAGTCCTCTCCCCTGGCCCATGTTGCTGCCTAAAGCACTGATACAAGTAAGAGACTCATTTCAGACCCTAGACCTAACTTCTTTTGAAATTCTATTTGGGTGGATTTTCTTCACCAATCATTTCCTCATTGATCAGGAAACCGATGCTCAAATTTGGGACATTATAGCCCTAGTCAAGTTTCAACAGATGCTCCAAAAATTACCTGAGGCATGCCCTAGAGAGACCAGGCCTCCTCTCTTTCAGTCAGAGAACCAGGTGCTGTGGTTTTTCCTCCCTAGAGCCCACTTGGGAAGGACCATGCATGGTGATCCTGTCCACTCTATTCACTGTCAAAGTAGCTGGCACTGAGTTCTGGATACTCCACTCCCAATTTAAGCCCTGGAATTCAGATGCACCATTCAAAACTGTGGAAATATACTCATACTCCTGTCAATGCTTAGAGGGCTTAAAACTTCTCTTCAAGAAAATGCTGGCAGGCACTCAGGAGATAAATGAAAATGTATAAAGTGGTTTAACTCACCCTGTTCTACCTACTCCTGCACTTGGGAATTTTTGTTTTATATCCATTTATAACTCAGTGTGCTTGTTCCCAAATGGTAAAATTATTGCAGTGTTAAGGTATCCCCAATTATGAAAGGCATTACTTTCTCTCCTATACTCCCAACATTTCTCCTCCTCATCCACTCCACCCAATCTGATGCCCATCAACATCCCCTAGTGCCAGACATTTCTGTTATTGCACTGCAAGCAAATTATTCTAATTGTTGAATATGCCCCCTGAAATCACATTAGGAGCTTTGCCTCTGTCTCTGGAATAGATGGCTACTGTTAATGGGACTTAGTATCAATTTTTATTCTTAAGCAGGATGACAATAAACCCATGTTGGACTTCCTTGGGATATAAAACAGAAAGTAAGGTAGGAGAAGCAGCTGAGTTGTGGAAATGCTTCCTTCTGCAATCACATAAAGGAACACCCTTGGGTAGGGTATTTATTGCCTAAATTCTGTAGCACTATCTTATATTATGAAGACAGCACCCAGATATTCCAGAAAGAAAACATAAACTTTCATGGAAGAGCTGCCTGGGGGAGAGGTACTCTTCATTGGCCCCTGTCTTAATTACTTTTCTGCTGTTGCTGAGACAAAATACCCAACACCCAAAGTTAAAAAGAGAAAGGTTTATTTAGTTCATGGTTTATAAAAGTATCAGTCCATAGTTGGTTGGCTCCAAGGAAGCGTGGCACATGGCAGAGGGGCAACAATTCCTGATGACAGAAGACAGCAAAAGCAACAAGTGAGAGTGAGGGAGAACAAGTCTCTTTCTGTGCCTTATATTTTATAGGCTACCCACCCTAGAGCAGGCATAGCGTTCACAGCCTTAATCTCGACATTAGACTATGTAATCACAAGCCCTAGATTCAGCCACCTCTGAAAAGCCCACCCTCTCCCTTAACTGCATGAGGCTTTTGAGTAGATGTCTAGACATAAACCATAACAGCCCTTGATGTATGGCAACCCTGGTAATTAAAAATTCAGTGGAAGGAGTTCAGCAACTTAAACACCCTGATTGCCAGGAATTAACTAACTGCATAATTACATACCAAATGTTTAGGTGCTAATTTAATTTTTCCCTTCTTACATGCCAATATACCAGGATTGTCATAACTCAGGGTTTTTGCAACCAGTCACTCTAAGTCTTTCATCTAGGAAATAATTCTTTCAAAGCTCTTCCAATGCTTAGTTATAACACTAACCACTTTGCTTGCAAACATTGCTACCATTATTGGGTCTTGGCACCAATTTTTCTTTCAATGGCTCTGCTCCATGGAAATATTTACATAGAGACCAATTGTGCTTATCAAAAGAGCTCTTTCCTGTGATTGTTCTAATATACACTATGTGGCTCTGAGAAATCTGCAGCAAATGAAGCATTCTGTCCCACTGGGAATGCTCAGGGCCTCTCCCTTGAGGAAACTGGATTCTATTTTTATATAGAGCAGATTTATACCTAGTGCTGCCCTATAAATGGATAGGAGTCTGTACCATAGTCACAGTTATTTCAAAGATTAAGGTACTAAGTCCAGAAGAGATGGTTTCTTCAAGCCAGATCCTCCACTTAAGAGTCCTTCTTAGAACAGTCTCTGAAATCACAGCATAAAAGAAACACATCTAACATGCTCTCTTATAAAGGACTGAAAAAATGTGATTTGGGCATACATGCACATAATAACTCCACACCACAGACACCAGGTATAGGACATGCAATTTCCAGAGAATTCTTTTGGTTTGTAGGCATTCTATAAGAAAGATCAGTCCTAAAGATCAGTCTTAAAAATCTACCATGCTTCAACAAGGATGAAAGCCACAGTGGCAGCTATAGAAGTTAAGCAAGAGTCATTTAATTCCTTAGCTGAAATAGTCCTTCAAAACCACAGAGCCCTCAATCTTCTTACAGCTGAAACTGGGATGAATTGCACACTAGTAAATGAAACGTCTTGTCTTTGGATAAATAACTCACATCAGGTGGAGGAAGACCTTAAAACCATAAAAGTAAACATCAGATTTACAAATTACCTCTGTAAACAGGCAGATCTAGGAGCCAGTGAGTTATAATCCCTACTGCGATCCCCTACACACAATGTTTGGATCTGGTTCCTTCAGCTAATCATGCCCATTTGCCTTTTCGTTTTGGTCCTTATGTTTGTGCTGTGCATTCTTAATCTCTTAGTAAAACTTGTTTCTTCTTTGCTAGAATCTGTCAAACTCCAAATGGTCTTGTAGCTGGAACCAATGATGAATGTGCCAGACTCCTTTTACCAAGGTCTGCTAGAATGACCCTCTGAAGAGGAAACAGAGCTGCTGAACTCCAAATGGACTATGGAGGTCACATCAGATTGGTTCTCTGGAGAAAATCCTTGAGTGTCATCTTTCCTATACTGATCCTTCTCAGTTTAATTGGCCAGAGCAGTCTTCACCCCTTCTCCCCTAATGGCAGTTAGGGACCACTTCTTCAGAGTGGGGGTGAATGTAGTAGTTTAGTTACTATGAGTAGCCAGTTAGAGGATTGTAGAGAAAAAAGAGGTAATTAAAGCAGCCATTTAATTAAGTAGGCAGTCGTTTTGGTTACTTTTCTCTCATTGCTGGGACAAAATACTCAACATCCACAGTTAAGGAAGGAAAGGTTTATTTAGCTTACAGGTTGTGGAGGTTTCAGTCCATAATCAAATGGCTCCAAGGCAGGGTGGCATGGCACTGGGGCAACACTTCAAGGTAGCAGTCAGCAAAAGCAGTCAGAGCAAAAGAGGGTAAGAGCAAGCCTCTTTCCTCTTTTATATTGTACAGAGGCCACCCTCCTTGAGGGTGGTGTAGCACTCACAAAGTCTCCTTGCCCTCCTCTTGCACCCGGCTGAGAATATTTACAAAGTAAGAACCCTGGCTCCCTGCTGAGTCTCTTAGTTAAACTTCTGAACTTCTCAAGTTGACACAATGTATCAACCATAACACCAGTTAAATTTAGAAAAGCAAAAGAAAACACAAGAACAAAAGATTAAAGATTACAACGAAAAGAGATAAAGACTCTTTCCTCCAGGAAGAAGACTCTATCCACTGTATGCTAAGCTAGTTAAGTTTAATAGCTCCTCCCTACCTCCAGACCCAAATTTCAATCAGACCTGAAGAAAACAGAAACACAAGATAACCAGTTTTCTTTTTAACTTAATTTGCTTTCAAACAAGCTCCCTTCCCATGCTCTGTTTACATATGCAAGATAGAACAGTGAACACCACTTGGATTTCTGTTCTGAATCCCCTTACAGTAGATACGCAGCATTTGTTTTCTCTTATTATTTCCAATAAAACTCTCATAGCTTTCTTCTTTGGTTCACAACTTCATTCTTCATCATTTATGGATGATGAAACTCATAAGCTCATTTTGTACAGAAATAATGGTTACAATAGGAAGTAGTGAGATAGATCTTTTTCAAATGGGAAGGAGATCAAGAGATGGGAGAGGGAGGGAGGAAAATGGACTGAAAAAAGAATTGAGATGTGTTATGTACAAGTACCACTTCCTCACAAGGAATATAATGACATAATGTAAACATGTACCAATAAAAAAAAATGAAAAAAAATTATTCCATGATTTGCTGATTCTATCTCCCAGTCAGTCACTCCTAGGTATTTAACTTCTGTCCATTAGCCATTCTTTCTTTTGCCCTGGATTCTCATCATACTTATTCTGATCTGTCAATCTCCAATTTTCCTTCTACCCAACCTACTGATGCTCAGCAATACTTTTTGAAATGCATGTATCATCATAATAATTAGCAGTAAGTCATATCCTCCTAACAGCGCAGGATTCTTTATGACTAATTTGTTTTCAAGTTTCCAACCCATATTCATTTTTTATTGAATGCTCACACACAGGTTATGATTATCATACAGATGCACATATATACCACATTGTTTCACAGAGAAGGGTCTGCATTCATGCTAAATTAAATGAGATGATGTAAAACACTTTATACAATGCCTGATCATTTTTAACAACAAATTTCTAAATAAGTGACTTTTGCAGTATGGCTGGTTGCTGTTAGAATTCAGTTGCATCTGTGGTTATGATCATAATACTACCTCTCATTAATGCTAAACTCCCCACAGGCAGAGTTTAGTTGTCCTTGATAGTTACTGCCAGTGTCTCATTGACCCTTCAAACTGTTACGCTTGTCTTCTAAAGGAGAAATCCTAGGCTTGGCGAAGGTGGAACAGTAGCTCCATTACAAGGCTGAGCTGCAGCCTGGGATCTGAGCTGGGTTCTGAAGAGGACCAGTCGGGCGGGCCAGGAGGCTGCGGCGGGAGGCTCAGTCAGAGGGCGCGCATTTTCCCTTCGGTAGAAGCAAACAGCCAGGTGGGGGTTAGGGGGTGTCTATTACGCCACCCAGCACGAGAGCGGCCAAACTTTAAGGTACGGAATCACGAAAATGACAGAGCCTGGAGAGCCCAGTTTTCCCGCAGGGCGCTTCGGGCCCTGGCAGCCGGGGAAGGGCGCAGGCGCCGCCACCTTCCTGCCAGGCGCTCTGCGCAGGCGCGGCTCGCCGGCGCGCGGCCCCACCGGTGCCCCGCCGCCCGCCCCTCCCCCGCCCGCGTCCGCGGCCGCCGCGATCCAGGCCGCCCGCTCCAACTCCCTGCCCGGGACCGCGGCCTCCGCGACCCTGCGCTCGGGCCTGTCCGCGCCGGAGCCGCCCGGGACTGCGCAGCGCCCGCGTGCCGGTGAGCGACCTCGGACGCGCAGCCCCCAGGGCCCCGCGCAGTGGGGGGGCCTGGCGACCGCGGAGGCCGCGGGGAGGAGGCTCGGCCGCCCGCGCGCATCCGCCCGGCCCCGGCCCCGGCCCCCGCCTCGCGCGAGCCCTGCGCTGCGCCCCCTCGCAGGCCCCGCACCCGGGCGGCCGGTGGCCGCGGTGGCTGTTTGGTTATTGAATGGCCCTGCGCGGGTGGCTGGAATTCGTTTGCAGCCTTTGCCGAGCCGGCTGCGCGGCGCATTTTGTTGGTGGCGCTTTTCGCGTTTCCTGCGTCCTCAAGCACGAACCAGAGCAGTGTGTGCACCGGAGGAGCACGACCCATTTGAACGGGGCGGAGTGTGGAGAGCACTGTTGGGTTTTCAGGAAATTAAGCGCGATAGGCGAGAAGGAGAAAGGGACCTAGCATTCCTTTTTAAACTGTATGTCTCCAATAATAAAAGTGATTACACTTGTGACTGTTCTCAGGAAAATCTAGGGCGAAATGTAGAGATTGCCAGTGCCATACCTGGCTCCGTCTGGCCCATCTCCAATCTGCTCCAAGCCGGATCAGCCAAGCTGGCTGTTGGACTAGGAAACCAGCCAGGACCCAGAGGCCCTTAGGTTGCCTTCCTTTGTCCCCAGGCTTCCGGTACCTTGCACGGCCGGTGCGTAAGCCCTGTGATCTCAGCTCGTGCAGTGAGCCGCAGACACCCCGAGGTGACCCATCGTGGGGAGGGTGATGGTTGGCATTCACCTCTGAACCACTTGTGACTGGCACGTGTTGGTTTGGCTTCGATTAACTGCCATAAGGACAAATTAAAATAATGCTTTTTAGAAATCACAAATCACGTGTATTTGAACTTGTGTGGACAATATGCATGATTTTTACAACAATACGTAGTGAAAACATTTTATTCCTTTTTCTACAATTTTAAGTTTGAATGTCAGTGTAGTTCTGTTTTAATCCTGCTTTACACTGTATTCGAGTCGGCTTTCGTTATTTTTTTTCTCAGAATATTATTAGCAGGGTAGATAACATGACCACTAAGTTTTTTTCTGTCTTGAAATTGTACCTACCTACAGAGGTTTTGTTTTGTTTTGTTTTTAAATAGAAACCAGTACAAATTTCTTATTCTTACTTGGCTTTTACATTTATATTTGACTTCCCCCGTGTTAATTTTATACTGTTTTCCTGAAGTTTTTAAGTTAATAATGTTCTAAATTTTCTCCTTTACCTTGGTAAATTTTATTTAATATTTTGGGATGTTTGGCTTATAGTTTTAATTGCCAACCGTGGAGCAAAAGAAAGTCTGCATGATTTGGCATTTTTGAAGTTTTTGTTGAAAATGTTGAAATGTTTGAAGCAAGGTATCAAAAGATGGAGTGATGACTTTTCTCTAAAGGGTGTGAATTTCAAATGACTCAAAGTACCAGTTCGAAATTACCTAATACTGCACATATTATCTAGTTGTAATCTACCCAAAGGCACATTTTTGCTTTAGTGCCAACTACTTTAAAGATATAATGTGTCTTTGTTCTATTCTAACAAAAATGAAGCCTGTATGTTTCTTTGTAGGGAAGCTGAAGAAGGTGTCCTTTTGTCAAATGTTAGCATTTGAAGGCTCATTCTCATTACAAATCTGCTAAGATATTCTGTGATATTTTCTTAGAAATACGCTTCTGAACTCTTAACAAATTGCTTCTTTCTTTCAGTCAGTATTTGACGGAATTTAATTTTAACCCCAAAAGTAGTTTGAACACAGTCTTGAAGTTTATTAGATTGAAATTAATTAGATTGATAGAAACATCCTGTGGGGTTTTTGAGTATATTTTTTCCTTGAAGTTTACTGATTTTTCCTTTTTCATTAGACATGGGCAAGTCTCTTTCTCATTTGCCTTTGCATCCAAGTAAAGAAGATGCTTATGATGGAGTCACATCAGCTGAAAATATGAGGACTGGACTGGTTAATAGTGAGGTCCATAATGAAGATGGAAGAAATGGAGATGTCTCTCAGTTTCCATATGTGGAATTTACAGGAAGAGATAGTGTCACTTGCCCCACTTGTCAAGGAACGGGAAGAATTCCTAGGGGTATGTGTTATTGCTTTGTTTTTCCTTTAAAGAATGACTCCACACATTTTCTCAAATGCTGATAGTGTAAAACCTATGGATCTAAGCAACTGTTTTAAATGACTTAAAATAAAAAGTAAGACTTCGTATCAATTACCTTCAGTCAAGAGAATACAAACAGACATATTAAGGTTCCTGAAGCAATAATGAAAATGACTCACCTCCGTCCAATGTTGTTTCCTTTCCTGCCTGCTATTATAGATAATGCATACAGTCATTTGGAAACTTGGTCATGTTTGGCATCTGTAGAGAGTATGTCCAGTTTTTTCCCATGTTGGCTACTAGAAGCAACTTAAGTAATTTGGTCATTTTAACATTTGTAATTCATTATTTAAAGAAGAAAATGAGGTATTTATCTAAAATGGAGTACTACTCTACTATAATGAAAGATAAACTTGAGGCATTTATAGTTAATGGAGGTACTTCAGATCATAATGGTAAGTGAAATAAATCAGACACACACAAGCTTAAATACCACATGCTTTCTCTTCTATGAGAACTCAAAATATACAGAGCAAAATAAAAGATAGACAATAGGAAGTAGGGAGGTGTTTTCATTTGAGAAGGAGAACAAGAAATTGAGGGAAGGGGAGAAAAGAGGGATGGAAAAATAAGATTTGAAGGAAAAGCATAAGAAATTAGAACTCTTGTATGTGGGCAAGAGAAGCAAGAGTTTGAAGGAGCAGAAAGAGATGAGAAAGAAGATGAGGGGATGAAAAAGAAAATTAAGTTGTATTATGTACATGTACCGGCTACCCACAATAAATGTAATTATTATATACTGTAAACATGTACTCATAAAGAAAAAAAAAAGAACAAGGTGTTTCTGCCCTAATTGGTTATTTCTGAAAGGAACTCCATGGTATATGAAAGTAACAAAAATAGGGGAAAAAAGGATGTGGTAAACCACTGGGGATGTGAGAAAGAAATAATCTATGTGCTATTTGTGCAGTACTTTAGGTATGGGGGGGGATATGTAGAGGAAGTATGTAAGGTATCTTATGCTGTTTTCCTTCTCTAGTGGGTAAAAATTGTTATATGACTGGAGGGACCATAAAGGCAGGATAGAAAAACAGTATATCAAAACCTCTGAGAAATGCTTTGGGTTAGAGGTGGGGAAGGTTATATTTTCATTGGCTGTTGAATGTGATGGTTTTATCTTTGCAGGGAAAGTGACTGTTTGAGAATAAAAGGATTATTACAGTTAAAGGAATCAGTACGCCAAGCTGAGGGGGATGGGAGGATATGTGTTTTGGCAATCAAATTATATTTTAGTGATGTGACCAACAGACTTTTGGCAGCCCAGAGATGGGTTGTGAAACATAGGAATAAAGGATGACTTGAAGGTTTTTTTATTTGAGCAACTGAAAGAAAGGGAGTAACAATTTATTAAAATAGAGAAAAAGATTTGAGTTTGTTTCAGGGAAAAGATCAAGAGCTTAATTTAGACATGTATGCTTAGAGATGAATATTTACTATGAAAGTGGATACTTCCAATAGGCAGTTCTTTATTATGAGTCTGAAATTCCAGTGTAAGTTTAGCCTAGTGGCATCATCAGAAAGGTGATATAGTATTTAAGTTAAGCTGAATGAGAACAACAAGCTCTCAGTGTGGATGGAGTAAAAAAGGGACCCTGACACTGAACCGTGGGATACCACAGCATTTCAGGATCAGTGGCATGAGAAAATATTCGCAAAGGACACCCTGAAAGAGCAGCTAGAGTAAGAGCAGGAAATTCCTACATATGTAGTGCCCTGAAAGATAAGTGAAGAACGTATATCTAGGAGAAAAGAATAGTCAACTGTTAATGCTCCTGAGCAATCAGGTTACTTAAGAAGTGACCATCAGATTTGATGAAGTGTAGGCCATTGCAGTTTTTTGTAGTTTGCAAAAAAGCATGTGTAGCACATGTGTTATACATGTAAAGTGAGATCAAGGAGATAGAGATAAAATAGTGTGTTTTGTTTTGTTTTCAGATATTTTGATGTATGGAAAAGGAGAGTAAAGTGGTATAAGAAGGGATTATGAAGTCTGAACAGGACTTTTTTTTCAATGGAATGATTAATGTTTGTATATTGACTAAACTGATCTATAGAGAAAACACTGGTAATACAGGAGATGGGAGAAGTATTGGAGGAATGTCCTGAGTCGATGAAAAGGGATAAGATCTAGTGGACAAGTGTAGAAGGATCTTCTTATAAAGGAATATAGGAACGCAAGGTTTTAAGTTTGGACATGTAGATAGATATTGTTAAATCAGAATTTAGACTAAGTGGACTGTGAAATGAAGGGTTTACAGAGCTGTTAGATTCTAACCAAAGGTAAAAGGACCAAATTTTCTAAGCTACCAGTGGCATGGGCAGATAGCAGTTGAAAAAGTCCTCACTGGACCTCAAGGGCCAAGATTTTTTATAATGAAATTTGGGGAGGAAGGCTGAAGTTGTTTACATGAAACCTACATTGGCTGTAGGTAAAGGGCTAAGACAACATAAAGGGGCAAAGTCCTGAGTGGGGAGCCCAATCCGTACAGAGAAGTTTTTGCTACTTCTTGAGTGGTTGATTCCAAAAGCAGAATGCAGTGTGGGAAGGTACAAGAAACAAATGTGGAGCAGGTTTTTCTTTTTCTTTGTTGATTTACCTTGATGTTACGAATTAAAATGAATCTTGGATCTCCTTCCTCCCTCCATTCTGACTCGTGACTCAACTGAGGACATAAGAATCTCTTATCACTGTGGCGGTAGGGGCTTATGGAAGATCTCTTCTGTTTACCACATCACGAACTAAGAATGAGTATAAAAGAGAAGATATTGAAGGTTCGAAGAGAGTTGAAGTTATGAAAATGTGGCCTTGGAGAGTTAGACTGAGTGTAAGACATAGGAAAATATGACTGTATCACTTGAAATTAGTGATCTGAGATGAGACCTGTGAGCTCTTGAAGCCTGAGACTTAGAAGATACCTGTTTTGGTTTTCAGAGGGGACAGTGTTAGAATCTCTGAGGTGACAAGTTTCAGGAAGGAGAGGCAGTAATGTGTTTCTTCTGTTGTCATTCAGACAACTCAGTCAGAGTCTTAATGGAAGACAAGAGTTGAAGGAAGGCTTGGTAAATTCAGATCTTCTGAAAACTGGGACTTGTTAGGTTTGCTCACTGGAGTAAGGAGTAATGCAGCCTTCTTTCTACTATTTTGGATTAACTAGACATCTTGGTACAAAAAGATACAGTGTCTTCTCTAGAACTCAAGTTCTGCTGGATAAGTTTTAAAGAGTTACAAAGCAATTTGCTCAAGGAATGAGAGGAGAGCCAGATGAATTTCTGGACTTTCTAAAGCATATTATGATAGGGTACAACTGTATTTTTATTTAACCATGTTAATAAGTATTTAAACTTACTGCTTTTACTTTTAGGACAAGAAAACCAACTGGTAGCATTGATTCCATATAGTGATCAGAGATTAAGGCCAAGAAGAACGTAAGTGATTGTAAGAAAATAATAGTTTCCTGGTTTGATTTTTATATCTTTTCATTTCAAATTGTGTATCAATAATTTACTCTAGTTAGGACCTTTGAAAGGAAAATTTCTGTGAGGTTGTTGCGGTATATCACTATGTGCTTTGTATCATTAAATGAAAAGGATTTCTGGTTGGAATGAGATTTTGAAAGCACTGTGATATCTTTGTCTTCTTAAATTTTGTTAAAATAGATCTAGAATAGCAATAGGAAACACACACGTGTCATTTTCATTAAAAATGAATGATGAATTATTCCAATTCCTCCCAGCATGACTATGGGTATTCAAACCATGATGGCAGCAGGGACCTAAACATACTGAGTGGTTTTATTGAGGTTGTCAAGGAAATCAAATGAGAGTATTTTAGGGGTTTAAGCCTGCCACAGAACAGAGCCAATACCGTACCTCCAAAGTAAAGGACCCTACTCAGAGGACTCCAGGCAATTATTTTTGAGAATTGCTTGTTCAAACAAGAAGACTGCATGCTTTAGTTTGGAGAAAGTGTTAAAAGCCACCACAAGCCTTGAGAAGATCGAAAGGAACTGAATCATCCTAAATTCTCAAATATTATAAATCTCAACAAAAACTCTTTCCAAAGCAGAGACATACATCCTAAGGAAAAAGATAAAAAGCTGTTGAGGGATAGGATTCAATCTGTGCAGGACAGAAACTAGGAATAAAGCAGAGAAGATATCCAGCTACTAGGGAATCAATCTCAGAACTACAGGGATGAATACTCAGATCATCTTTTTAATGGGAGGATGGAGTCCTTGACCAGTAAAGCTAGGGAAACAGCCCCGACCCATCCCAATCATCCAAAGTGGAACCTTCTCTTTAAAATACAAATATACTTTTTCTTTAAATGCCAACAATAGGAATGGAACTCAGTGAAATGCTACCAGGTGACAAAGGTATACAAGAAGACGAAGTGAAACTTCAGTATGAAACGTACCAAAAATTAAACTTATAGACAGAAACTAGGACACAACAGCAAGTAAGAAGTTGAAAAACTCAGAAATGAGATAACCAAATAACAGGAACATGTGAAAAGAGACTACAAGAATTAAAAAGAATTAGAAAAGAGACTACAACAATTAAAAAGAATTAGAAAAAAGTAAGAATTAGAAAAAAAGTATTTTTTCTTAAAAGAATTAGAAAAGTATTTTTTCCACAAAACTGGAAGAACTAAAGAACTAAATTCATACCCTAGAAAGTACAGTAAGGGAGATAGAAAATAAACAGGAACAAAGAATGAAAACAGAGACAAATTTATTAAAAATATTTGAGAAAAATGATGTATACCATAAAGATAATTGAACATGCATGTAATTGCAGCCCCTGAAAAATAATAGAACAGAACAGCCGGGCGTGGTGGCTCATGCCTATAATCCCAGCACTTGGGAGGTTGAGACAGGAGGATCATAGCGAGTTTGAGATCAGCCTGGGCTACAAAGTGAGCTCAAGGCCAGCCTGAATGGCATAGCGAGACCCTGTCTCAATAAGACAAGGGCCAGGGATCTAGCTCAGTGGCCTAAATGCCTGCCTGGCAAGTGCGAGGTTGTGAGTTCAATCCCCGGTGCTGGAAAAAAAAATAGAACAGAACAAATACTAAACATTTAATTCAAGAACACAACTCTGAAATAAAAGACGATGTGATGCTACATATTAAAAATACACACCACCATCCTGATAGAAACATAAAAGCTAAAACAAGAAAGCCAATTCTAGTGAGATTCCTGAACTCTGAAGGCTTAAAAAACCTTTGAACATGCAGGCAAAAGGGTAAAAAATTTAATTCATAAAGGGTAGAATAACAGATTGACGTGCTATTTCTTGACCACGATGCTTTGACCTAGTAAGCTGTAGAATCGTATATCTAATAATCATTGTAATAAAATGAAATGAGGGTTATATACACATTCTGAACCTTTATTG
Organism: Cuniculus paca; assembly: GCA_004365215.1. Classification (NCBI taxonomy): domain Eukaryota; kingdom Metazoa; phylum Chordata; class Mammalia; order Rodentia; family Cuniculidae; genus Cuniculus; species Cuniculus paca. The sequence continues at coordinate 19,745 of RJWT010014245.1, forward strand.
TAAATTTTTATGAAAACAAAATGAACTAATGATTATTTAAAGGCTCTGATCCTTTATTATAAAATGTGTAGAAAGATACCAAGATAAAAAAAGTTAGGGTTAAAACCTTTATAACCTCAGTAGGAAGATACTCTGACTATAATTTAGAAACTAGCAGTGATGAAAGAAAAGTGAAATGAATTTGACATAGCATAAACTTTTACAGTTTGAAAATGAAACCTTAAGCCTAGTGACAAATGGTATGAATATCTGCAAATCATGTCACATCTAGGGGCCAATATTTTTACTCTACAGAGCTTAAAAATTTAAGGAAAGGGAAACTACCCAAAGGGGGAAAAAAATAGAAGCTAGCACACACAAATACCATTGATCTTAAACACATTAAAAGACTCTCAATGTTGCTCATTAAAGAAATACAAGAGAAAATTGCACTGAGACACCATTCCTATCAGATTGGCGGAAATCCAGAAGTTTGTTAGCATATTTAGTTGGCACTAAAAATAAGTATATGCATGCCTTGCTAGTGAATGAGAATTTGGCATTATGTGCAAAATTATGTATGAATTTACTCTTTGGCTCAGGAACTCTGTGAAAAATTTATTCTGAGGATAGTTGTCAAATTGAGTAGCTAACATTTGTACAGATTACTCATGTGCCAGTGTTTGTAATAGCAAAAATCTAGACCCAATTTAAATAGCAAACAATAGAGTGTTGGTTGGTTAAGTAACGCTACATGTATCTGATAGTAAAATGGAATGAGAAAGAACTATTTTACTACACTGTGATATTCAGAGCACATTTTCATTTGAAAACACATTCTACGTGCACACATATTATACACACTCACAAAAAGAATGAAGTCATAAGCCAATAACAAAATTAGCTGCCCTCAGAGTTAAAGGGAACTGGTAACCAAGTAAGATTGCGCTTTATAACCACTTTCTTTTTACATAACCTAAAAGATGAAATCAGATGTTAAAAAAATAACTCCTAAAACTGAAATGAAAACAAATGATTCTGTGTATTGAGTTGATGATTAAATGCAGCTGAAAGTATTCCTGTACCTGATTTAAAATCATTGTATTTTGATTGATTGTCAAATCTAGTGAGATGTTCTAAATAGCAAGCAGAACCATAACAAATTTTAAATTGCACTCAGTGGTTGCATTGAATACTCTGTAGGAGTATTGTTGGAGTAATTTTCAAATTTTTATGCATAAAGCAAATAAGTAGGTAAATGACATTAAGGAACAAAATTTTCAGCATACAAGCAGAGATGCAAGATTAGATATATTATATTTCCTACTTCAGATAAGGATGGAAGTAACCCAAAATTATTAAGAATCTTGACAAATGCATTAAACAACGTTTTGAGACAGTGGGTCTCAAGCAGAAAAGGAAGATATCCCTGAAAATAAGGAAAAAAATAGGCCATGCTATTGTTCCGCTTACTACCTGGAAAT
>RJWT010014246.1:0-21201 GCA_004365215.1 Cuniculus paca
CTTGTTATCTTCACAGTAGTTTTCCATTCCATCAGTTATAGCAAAATCAGACCAAAACAAAACAGAATAAAACCAATCAAAATAGAATATTGAGTAAAGAAAAAAAATTAATAAGAATAAAACAAAACAGTGAGAACATTATTTGACTTTAAAAACAAGACAGAAAAAAAAAACTCAATATTTACCATATTAAATACCATTATCCTTCCTATACATGATCAGACTGTCAACCCCATGCCTGTAAATTCAACCCAACAATACAATCCTTCAGGTGCTTTTTGTACCTCAATTGCTATTAGCTCAGATTGACCTTAAAACCAGCTGGTGGCTTATGGGGTGAGAGGGTTTGGTGATTTTCAGTCTGCATGCTGGTAGGCTTACAGGAGACACTGACTTTTTTCTCTTCCTGGGTCCCACATGGTCTGCGCAGCTTATCAAAAAGGCTGGCTAGTTGGATCCTTGATCGGCTCCTCCCGGTCCCAGCATGGCTGACTCGGGAGTTTCTGGCTTTCCCTTGTCTTCCTGGGTCCTGCATGATCTGCTTAAGTGCCCTTTTTCCAGTTCTGATTTTTCATTGATTCTCTTACTTTGCATCATCTAGTAGTGACTGGACCCATTTTTTATGTTCTGTTGTTGTTTTTAAGGTATATTTCATTAATTGATCATTAGCCACAGCCCTGTCTTCTCTCCATTGGATACTCTGTCCTCATATTGATCACTTCAGCTGCCTAGATTGTCAGTTATGTTTTTAATCTCCTGGATATCTGTTTGAAACATTTTTGTGGATTTCTATACTTTTTTATGCTAGACTTTCATGTTTTACATCTTTTCTTAAGCTCCACTAGATATTTATTAGTGTCTTTTTTTTTTAGGTACTGGAGATCAAACTCATCACCTCAAGCTTACCAGGCAAGTGCTTGAGCCACTGAGCTAAATCCCCAGCCCTTATTAGTGACTTCTCTAGACTTGCTGATCACTTGTTTCATTTGGGTCATTATCTCTTTAGTTATATTGTCTTTGAATTTGCCCAGCAGCTTTTGTTCTATTATCTCCATTGATACCCTTTCAGACATTTCTCTGTGTAATTTATGATTTCCTTTCTCAATACTGCCTGGATTGGCTTTGTGGGAGCTGCAAATTTTGGAGACTTTTTTTTTCTTCATCTTTTTGAGACAGGGTTTCACTATGCAGTTCAGGTTGGCCTTATACTCACTTTGTAGCCCAGGCCGGCCTCAAACTCACAGCAATCCTCCTGTTTCACCCTCCCTGAGTACTGGGATTATAGGCATGCACCACCACACCCCACTGGAGATACATTATTGCCTTGGTTTTTCATGTTTCTATTTTTTTGTTTGTCTGTTTTCCATGCTGGGGTTTCCTGATTCTTTGGTCCAGTTCCTGGTTCTTCAGGAATGAGCCTCAGTATTGCTTATGACCCTCGGACAATTCAGATATTGGGATACAAAGAAAACCAACTAATAGCACCAACTGTGTCACATTGGAATAGTGGTAAAGTTAGTGACAACAGTGGTGTCAAATATGAACTGGTTCCTAACGAACCCTATGAACCACTCATGAATCACCCCTAACTATAGCAAAAAGGTCTGTGATTTTAGGATAACTATGTTGACAACTCAGATAGTGACCTATAGAAAATCAGATCACTAGTTCCTGGTTGTAGGCAACAGTACAAAAGCTCAAGCAGAGCGCTGGACAGAATTTCATATCCTTCATATTCACCCCCCCTGAAGATTACACCCAAAAAACCTGACCTCCCCCACAGTGGGTCCTGTGATCTCCCTGCCCTGAGCTTGAGCTTGTCAGGAGATCTCTGTCTCACTCTCACCCTCTCCAAGCCTGTCTCCAAAGAGTGTCTCTCACTCTTTCTGAAGTCAACACTTTAGTCCTGAAGTCCTTAAAACTCTCCTCCTGGGTATTGTTCTTGGCGCAAGTAAGGTCAATATTTTGGTTGTCACCTTTGCTGCTCTGTGCTGCAGGCATGCAAGGTGCCAGTGTTAGTAGCGGGTGGGGTCGGGCATCTATCCTTTCCCACAGGGTGCACAACACACCAATGTCATTGGTGGGTGTAAGATGGAGCCTCTCTCCTTACCCAGGGTGTCTGAGGCTCTAGTGTTGGTGGTGACAGGAGGCATACAGGGCCTTTCTCATCGCCTTTGGGGTGTCCTGGACTTTAATGTTGGTGGGGTGAGGTAGGGCCTCTTTCCCCTTTCATGGGCCCATGATGTGCCTTTGTCAGTGGAGTGTGTGGTGTGGGGCCTCTCTCCTTACCTGCAGTGTCCCTGAGGAGCTGGTGTTGGTGGGAGTTCTCTCCCATGGGGACACTCAAGGCTCTGGTATCTGCAGTGGGGACAGGAGATCACTTAAAACTACCTTAAACTTTGTCTCTCCCCTCCCGTACAACTCTTCAGTGGTAGGACTTGAATTACTATATTAAAAACTTACAAACTTAAAGTTCTTTTCTGTAGATTTTTATGCCTCAATCATTGCCCTATTTGAAAAGATAAAGATAGAAGATAACAATTTATACCTTTTTGCAAAAACTTTCATTTAAGTAATGGCATTTTTAATTTTAATATTGCGATTTTTATTGTAAGCATTGGAGCTAATCGTTTACTTTAATGTATAGATTTAGTGCAGAGCTTGAATCAAATTGAACTCCACTGGAATTGTCATTTTAATAATACTTTAACATATTTTAGTCTGTTGTTGTGAGAGATTTACTTTCATGATGTGTAAAGAATTAAATAATTACTGTCAAGATGTAGCAATATTATTCATTACCATTTTAACCACACAAAACAGCAAAAGTTACTCAGTTTTTCAGTGCTTCTTACACATTCTAGTTACGAGATCCATCAAGTCTGACATGTTAATTTTGTTCTACTCTTCCACTGCTGCATTTAATTTTATGTAATTATGAACTGTCAAAGGTCCGTTTCATAACAACAGATTTTATTTGCTTCACTGAACCTAATGAAATTCATACACATGAGTGAGTTTCACGAATATATTTAAATTCAGCACCTGAAATTATTATTTCTAATGTGGCGTAATATTTTAAGACATGAAGGTTTTTGAAAAAAGCACTTCATAGAATCATGTCAACCATGGGTTAAAAGATACAGAAGAAGATGGTAGGTGTCATGGTTTGTGTTGAGATGTCCCCCAAAAGCTCATGTGGTCATAGGTGGGGCTTTTTCAGAGGTGTCTGGATCTAGAGTGTGTGACCTGGAATTGATTCATGGTGCAGTGCTGGGATCAAGGGCACTAGGCTTAAGAGCATGAGTGCTATCTGTCCTGAGTAGCCTGGATAAGATAAAAGGGGCAGAAAGATGCTGTTAAGGTCCCTTGTTGCTTTTGCTAGGTTCTGCCCACCATGAACTGTTCTTTTCTATAAAGCCAATGTGTCTCAGAGCCACCGATGATGGGTGAAACCTTTACAAACTGAGCCAAATAAACCACTCCCCCTTTAACTTTGGGTGGCAGGTATTTTGTTTCAGCAAGGAGAAAAGTAACTAAGCCAGTAAGTTTTGATAACTTCAGTTGCTTTATATGTAAGCTGTTTCAATTTTATGCATAGCCAATTTAGTCCTAATATTTTCAGAAAAGACTCTATAAATTTCTTTGGAAATATGTTCTGCTGTCAAAAAGAGTTTCTCAGAACAAGTATATTCATTTTGTCTTTTACATCACCCTATAAGAATTATTTTGTCCAATGTCTCCATAAAGAAATCATTTCAAGCAAACGTTTTGTGAGTTTCATATTTGCTTTTTACAAAATAAATATAGGACTAATTTATGCATTTGTTCTTCTGTGCGTGCATTTGTGCATGTGTGTGTGTCTGTCTGTGTGTCTGACTGTCTGTCTGTCTGTCTATGTTTGATCTCATTATGTTAGGCTAGCCTCAAACTTCTAGGTTGAAGGGATCCTACTCTCTCAGGCTCCTGCATTAGGCCTCTTTGTGTGTTTTAGAACGACTTCATGGCTTAGGGATCCTGTGGAAGAGATAACTTTAGGAAGCACAACACTTCCGCTACATTTCTGGCATCTCACACTCTTTCACCCTGTACCTTCTTCCTAATTTCCTTTACTTACTGTTTCAAATCTCTTTCTGTGTCTCTTGTGTAAAATGGATGGATTTTTCCTGAAATATTGGCTCTGCTTCTCTGAGCAGAGAGGAAGCAGAATCTGGGCCCTAGAATTTACCTTGACAGAGATTAAGCTACTTCCCTGAGCAAAGTCCTTAGTCTTGATCCACCTGATAGCTAGCAAAAAGTCTTCATAATATTTGATCCTTGTACAGTTATTTTATAACAGACCTTTATATCAGTTTCGCATTTTTACTTAATTGTGCAAATGGGGATAATCTTGTAAGTTTGGCTTTTTAGATTAATATTTACTTCTGTGCCACAGAACACATATCTCCCTTCCCTCTTCCTTTCTCTTCTCTTTCTTTCTCCCTTTGCCCATCTTCCTTCTCCCTTCCATCAATCACCTTATTTTGATGATATGTGCTTAGTTTATAGGATACACCATTGCCATTTGTATACAGGTACTCATTTCTAATTGTTTTGATTATTTACAGCCACTAAGTGTACTATGCAGTAGTTATTACATTTGTACATTAATTTACACCCTGATTAGAGTGTCTTTCATATCTAATAAGAACTGTGAATTGTTAACTCTGTTGTTATGGTTTGGTTCTGAAATGCCCCCAAAGGTCCAGGGCAACTGGGAGAGGAGAAACTTTTAGGAAATGGGGCCTATGGGAGGAAGTGAGCTCATTGGATGTGTGTCCTTGAAGGAATCCAAATTTCAAAACAAAATAATAGGAGGGTAACAATGGTTAATACATTGCATATTGTTATCTTTAAATTAGTTACTCAGAGTAAAAAGTATTGGCATTTAATTGTCCAGACAATAGAAGCATAAACCTTTCTTTTTAATGAACTAAGAGAAATTAGTAGTATAATCATAGTAACATAGCTATCTTAACTTATATACTATTTTTTTTTTTTGCGGCACTGGGGATTGAACTCATGACCTCTTACTTGCTAGGCAGGTGCTTATGCCACTGAGCTAAATCCTAAGCCCTTGTCTTTTTGAGACAGGGTCTCACTATAACATTCAGACTGGCCTTGAACTCACTTTTTAGCCCAGGCTAGTCTTGAACTCGCAACAATCCTCCTGCCTCAGCCTCCTGAGTGCTGGGATTACAGGCATGTACCACCGGGCCCAGCTAATATATTATTATTGGTAGTATTATTATTGCTTTTCTCTTCCTTCTTTTCTCCATTCCACCATCCCAGTTTCTCTTTTCTTTTGATGTTTCCCCCCACTTTATAATATCTATTGTACATTTTTAATCTTATTTACTCTAAGTTTCTTGCACTAGGGAGTCAATACGATGTTTACATATGTGCATCTGGTTTATTTCACTTATGAGTATGGCCTTGAGTTGCATCCATTTACCTATAAAAGACTTAGGTTTATCCTTCTTTATGGCGGAGAAGTACTCCATTGTATAAAAAGACCACACCTTCTTTTATCCATTCCTTGGTTGATGGGCATTTGTATTGTTTCCAAAATCTAGCTGTTACAAATTGTGCTGCTATAAACATGGGTGTGCATGTCACTACAGTATGATGTTTTTAATTCTTCTGGAAAAACACCTACAAGGGGAATAGAGGGGTCAAATGGATCCTCCAATTCTAGTGTTTGTTATTGGCTGATTTCTTGATAATAACCATTCTTTATATGGTGAGATGGAATCTCCATATTGTTTTAATTTGCATCTTTCAAATGACCAGTGACATTGAACATTTTTTCTCATATATTTACTTGCTGTTTGTATTTCTTCATCTGAGAAGTGTGTATTCATCTCAGATGCCCATTTTTGGATTGGGTCTTCAAGTTTGGGAGGTTTTGATTTTTTGAGTTCTTTTATGTTCTCAATAGTAATTCTTTGTCTGAGGTACAGCTGGCAAACATTTTTTTTCTACATTGCAGGTTGTCTCTTCTCTCTTTTGGTGGTTTCTCTTGCTGTACAAAAACTTTTTAATAAGATGAGATCCCAGCTGTTGATTCTTTGTAACAGTTCCTGTGTGATCAAGGTTTTATTTATAAAGTGTTTGCCTACACCAATGTCTTCAAGAGTTTTACCTGTTCTATCTTCCAGCAGATTGAATGTTTCTATTTTAATATTTAGAACTTTGATCCATTTCAAATTTAGTTTAGTGCATGGTGAAAGACATGGGTCCAATTTTAATTTTCAACATGTGTGGAACCAGTTTTTTTCCAGCACCACTTATTAAAGAGGCTTTTTCTTCCCGTGATTGTGTTTGGCACCTTTGTCAAAGATCTCGAGTTGTTTCTGCATCTTCTAATCTGTTTCATTCAACTTCAAGGTTTTTTTTTGCCAGTGCCGTGCTGCTTTTATCACAGTAGCTTTATAGTATAATTTCAAGTCAGGGATTGTGATGCCCCCTGCCTTACCTCTGTTGCCCAAAATTGCCTTTGTTATTCTAGGTTTCTTCTGGTTTCAGATCAATTTTAGGAATGTTTTCTCTATTTTGTGAGGTATGCTATTGGAATTTTGATCAGAATTACATTAAATCTGTGTAAAAGTTTTGGAATATGGCCATTTTCACTATATTGGTTCTTTTTATCTAAAAACAAGGAGTATCTTTCCATTTTCTGATATCCTCTTTGATCTTCTTTATCAGAGTACTATAGTTTTCAGAGTACTGTAGAGATCTTTTACATCCTCTATTAGACTGATTCCTAGGTATTTCATTTTTTTGGATGCTATTGTGAAAGGTGTTGTTTCCCTAATTTCTCTCACAATGAGTTTATTATTTGTGTATAGGAATGCTACTGATTTTTGAGTGTTGACTTTGTATTTAGCTAAGCTATGGAATTTGCTTATTAAATCTAGCAGTTTTTTAGTGGAGTTTTTGGGGTTTTCTATGTAGAGTAAATAATGATACTTTGACTTCTTCCTTTCTGATCTTTATTCTTTTTATTTCTTTCTCTTGTCTAATTACTCTGGCTAAAGTTTCTAGAACTGTGTTGAATAAGAGTGGAGACAGTGGACATCCTTGTCTTGTTCCTGATTTTAGAGTGAAAGCTTCCAGTTTTGTCCATTTAGTATGACGTTGGCTATTGGTTTGTTGTAGAGGGTTTTTATCAGATTGAGATAAAGGTCATCTATTCCAATTTTCTGCAGGGTTTTTATTATGAAGCAGTGCTGGACTTTGTCAAAAACTTTTTCTGCATCTATTGAGATAATCATATGAAGTTTGTCCTTGGCTGTTAATATGGTGTATTACATTTACTGATTTATGTATGTTGAACCATTCCTGCATCTCTGGGATGAATCCCACTTGATCATGGTGTACAATCTTCTTGATGATTTTCTGCCTTTTGTTTGCTAGGATTTTATTAAGGATTTTTGCATCAGTGTTCATTAGGGAGGTTGGGCTGTAATTCTCTTTCTTAGTGGAATCTTTTTCCATTTTTGGTATCAGGGTAATGCTTGCTTCCAGGAATAAATTTCAGAGTATTGTTTCCCTTTCAATTTCATTAAAGAGTTTGACAAGTAGTGGTGTGAGGTCTTCTCTTAATTTCTGGTAGGATTCAGCAGTGAGTCTGTCAAGGCATGGGCTCTTCTTTGTTGGTAAGTTTTTAATTACATCTTCAATTTCATTGATTGATATTGGTTTATTTAGGATTTTTATATCTTCTTGATTCAGCTTTGGTAATTCATATGTATCTAGGAATCTGTTGATTTCTTCTACATTTTCTATCTTATTAGTATATAAGTTTTCAAAGTAGATATAGATGATCTTTTGTATTTCTGTAGGGTCCATTGTGATTTCACCCTTTTCATTCCTAATTGGGTGGATTTAAGTCTTTACTTTTCCTTTTTTTGATAAGGTTGGATAAGCTTTGTCAATTTTATTTCATCTTTCAAAGAACCAAATCTTCAATTCATTGATTCTTTGTATTTTTTTTAACCTCCAGTGTGCTATTTTCTGTCTGATTTGCATAATTTCCTCCCTCATATGAGCTTTTGGCTTAGCCTGATCTTTTTTTTTTCTAGAAGTTTGAGGTTCCTCGATGGATTTCAGCCTCTCTCTCTCTCTCAATCTGTGTCTCTCATTTCCCCCTCCTTCCCAGCCATCACAAAGTAAACAGATGTTCTGTGTCATTCAGTTCCACCATGATGTACTGCCTCACCACAGGCCTTAAAGTAACAGGGCTAAATGACAATGGAATGAAACTTTTGAAACCATGAGCCATAATAAATCTTTCCTTCTTCAAGTTGTTTAAGGCATTTTGTCACAGTGGCTCACAGCTAACTAACATGTTTTATGTTTAAGTGCAGGAAAAAAAAATATTGCACTCAAATCAGACAACAAAGATGTGGCTTTCAGTCCAGCTCTGCCACTGAAATGTTGAGTCCTAGATCTCTGAGTTTGGTTCTCAACAAGGGGACCTAACTAGGGTAAATCTCCAAGGTTTGGGCTCCAGTATTCTTAGAAGTTCCAAAAATTATAAACAAAGTTCTGTCAGAGTATGTATTTGTCTGGATAGGGACTATAGCCTTCAGAAGTTTCTCCAAAAATATGCCTTTATTTTAAAGTAACATCATAAACAGTGACAGAATCCCTTTCAGATACCTTACTATGCCACTAGCCATTTTTGAAAGAAATGTATTAAAATATTTGGGGACCCTTCATTATGCTAGAAATTTAGAAATGTATCATAAAGCTCTGGAAAAAACACAGACATGCTGTGTAAAACCATTGCTAAATATTCTTACTCAGAAACTGTCTCTAAACATGGTAGAGAACAAGTTGCTGTCACTATTGTTATTTCAGTTTGTTTACATAAAAAGTCTCACAGATTTACATAACTTTAAATTCACAACATAAATTAAGTTGAATTAGAAATTATAAAATTTCCTGGATTGGCTTTTCAAGCTGCAACTTTTTGTAATACACAACATATAAATTCAGTAAACCTAAATTTTTTTCACCATGAGTAATTATGACTAGTTTTCAAAAAATTGTAATTTCATATTCAAACTACCATCTAAAAGTTCATTAATTTTAATGGTGAAAGGCACAGCAAACTTGCTCTACTTCCTGATTTGTGTTTGTAAAGTTTTACCATTGTTCTCTTTGTTTGAAAAGATATTTAAATGCTTTGGAATAATTCATAAGAGAATAATTAGGTAATTGAAAATGGGAAAAATAAATGTGTTATAGTTTTACCTCTCATTTCATTGGCTTCAATTTTAGTAATTTTAAAAATCTTCTTCATATATTTTACAAGCATTTTTAATCTTGATTTTATACATTCAGTTTAAAACAACCAATAGTTATGAGGCACTTAGAAGAATATAGAACAGTGTGGCAGCAAGTAGAGAAATAGTGAACATATTCAAATGAGAAATTCCAAAAAGCTGAATTTAACAGCTTACTTTGGAGCATATGGAAATGAGAGGTGGTGTCAGATTTTCTTGAGGAGTTTTTAAAAGACGATAGCTAGAATTTCACCCACTGAGAAAAAGTAAAGAAGCATGTAGAATAGGATTAGATTCAGTTATTAAATACGTTGTTTTTGGAATATATAGTGAATTTGACATACTTTGTGCTGTTCCCTGGGACATGTCCATGAAATAGTTTTGGTACTATTCAGGTTAGTGTACCTGATGGCATTTTGATGCTTAACTCTTCCTGTGGTAAAAGTGACTAAAGATAAGCCTGTAACAATGGTAAGCTTGCAGTCATAGAGAGCGTTTTATCACACTGAGGCTGGTGGTGTCCATCTGTTCCTCCTAGGGCAGGTCACTCAGACTTTAGGCTGCATTGCCTTGGGGGAAAAGGGCTGGCCCTATTGTTTTCTCTTCCAATTTTGCCCATTACAGTGAATCAACTGAATTTACTTTACTTTGCAAAATGCCTGCTATAGAATTCAAAATTTAACTCGAACATGAGGTAGGGTTAAGAAGGTTGAAAAACAAGATTACTAATTTCCTGACCTAATTTGGAACTGGAGTGTGGCTCTCATTCTTACTTTCTCTGAGTGGAGAAGGTACATGTAGGGGTGAATGGCAGTGCCCTCCCCTGCCCACCATTCATTCACTCATCAAGGAGAGGAAGAGGATGAGTGCGCTATTGGAAGGCATTTTGAGAGACAGGGAACCTCAGATCCACAAAACTTTTATTACGGTGTTTATGGCCATCTGTTTTACTATTACTGTTGTTAAACTGTGTATCTAATTTATAATTTAACCTTCATCATAAGTATGTGGGAAAAATCGTAGTATATATAGGGTTCTTCAGTACTATTTGAGATGATAAGGACCCACTGGAAGGTGTTCCTGGTGGACAGGAGAGGAGCAGTGCATACAAATAAACATAACACACTGAGGAGTTTAGAGATAAGGGCAGAATACAGAAGGAATGAATAAGAAACTCCTATGTTTCAATGGAGAGTCACATTTTGAAATGGATCTTGGAGAGCCTTTATGAACTTGGTAAATAATTTGCTAAATGCCTTATCTATCGTTTTCTATTCAAGCTCATAATCTTTTGTCCCATTATTGGACATAATTTTGCATGCAAGATTAGAAACAAGAGTGTAATGAAGTACTGTTTTTATGTGGGATACTCACTGTGCAGGTTAATCCACTAAAGAAATGTCTAGACTTGGGGACCATATTGCGACTGAATTCTCTATGCTGTGGGTTTGTGCTTTATTTTTACTTTTCCTGAATTGAATGATTAATGCATCAGTTTTCAATTTTTACTTTTTTTTTTGCGGCACCAGGTATAGAACTCACGACGTCGTGCTTGCCTGGCAGGCACTTACGCCACTGAGCTAAATTCCCAGCCCTTGTCTTTTTAAGACAGTGTCTTGCTATGCCATTCAGACTGGCCTTGAGCTCACTTGGTAGCCCAGGCTGGTCTCAAACTCACAATGATCCTCCTGTCTCTGCCCCCGAGTCCTGGGATTGCAGGCATGCGCCACCAGGCCCGGCTCAATTTTTACTTCTTAAAAGTAGATTTATTTAAGTTAATTATATTAGTATTTTATAGGGTATAGGATTTATTTACATCTTTTGGTGTTGGTCACTTAAAGAACAGTATTTTTCATTTCAATTATTATATCTTCCTGGACTCTCATTAATTGTTTGAAAGTTACTATAATTTGTTATTTGAAAGAGTATTAAAATTTACTAAATTTATATTCTTATGAATTTTTGCCTTATGGGACTTAAATTTTACTGCATTCAGGCCAACCAAATGTGCATAATAAATTACTCCGTATTTGTAGAAACATTTTGTGGGTAGCTCTTGGCCAATTTTTAAGAATGCTCTGTGTTTTCTTAAAAATGTCTGGCTTCAGGGCTCTCTAGATAAGGTTATTTTGTTAAAATTATAATTGAACTATTAAAAAATGGGTTTACTAGTATTTGTATGTGTTAAATCTATTGTCAATAAAAATGTCTGAATTCTAGTCCTTCATTAATTTTTTTTTATCACCATTGGTAGGTTTGGGGGACAATTAGGAGGATTGCTATATCTTTTTGCTAAGTTTTTCCTGTAGTTGTTATTAATTCTCTTACGGCTAATGATATTTAAATTTTGTTATTTGTAATTGATATTGACATAATGGTTTTGTTGTTGGTATTTGCTTGTTATATATTTAAACTTTTACTAACTCTTCCTATGTTTCAGATTGTCATTTGTAAACATCAACTAGATTTTTAAATTAGTATCTTTTACTGCTGGATTGAATCTATTTCTTTATACTCAGTACATTTGGATTTATTTTCACTATCATTAGTCGGTGTTTTCCATTTATATTGACTATTGTTGTTTTCTGTTGTTAAAGTTGAGTTTCCTTCATGTGTAACACGTATGTTTCTATTATTTCTTAACTACTTTTGAGTTTCAAAATGCACACTGAATAGTGTTTAATATTAGTCTAAACCTTTCCCATCCTTTAAAAATAAACCAAGAACCTTAAAGTGTTCAAAACCAGTATCAGTTCTGTCAATGCTTCCTTTTCTATCCATCCTCTACCCACAGTTTAAAAAACATGCCTCACAGTTGTCAGTGGTTTAAAATCATGAATATAACTGTCAATTACAGTAAAATCTTGGTTTAAGAGCATAACTTGTTATGGAAACAGATTTGCAATACAAAATATTTACCAATCAAAGTGAGTTAACCCATAAGAAATAATGGAAGCGTAGATGATTTATTCCAAAACCAAATAATCCAAAAATATTCATGTGAAAATTTTTGATTATGATCCTATAATACAAATAATAAAGAAAATATAAAATATAAAGAAAAATAAAGAAATTAACCTGCACTTATTTTGAAAGCCTTCATGGCTGGTGCAAGGCAGACGAGAGAGGAAGGTTATTGTGTAAAATGACTTTCCTTATCACTCAATGGAATCTCTGCTATTAGCTCAGTGGAACCTTTTTCTTTTGGTGCAGCTTTAATAAGGAACCTACCCAACAACACTTGCTTTTGTCTCCTTTTGAGGATTTCACAGAAATGTGACACCGTTTTGTCCTTAAAGAGATTCTTTGCTTGCACTGCTACAGCCTTATTTGGGTGGTATTTTCTACCAAATTTTGTACTGTTTCTTACATTTTATACTTCTCTGTAATCTCATCCAAAGTGAGAGATTTCACTATCTTTTTCTCCTCCTTTGCAGAAGAGAGCTTTTTCATAACCTCTTGGTGTTGGGAGGCAGTCAGGATCCCCCACAATCCCATTTAGGGGGAGAGGGAGGGAGACAGAATGAGAGAGAGAGAGAGGGAGAGAAGGGAGAGAGAGAGAGAGAGAGAGAGAGAGAGAGAGAGAGAGAGAGAGAGAGAGAGAGAGAGAGAGAAAGAGTTCAGTTGTGATCATGTGACACTGGGTATCATGTACTACTCTTATCACAGGACACCATTTATTAAGGTGAAATTTATTAGAAATGTTTCCTTGTCTTGTGGAACACTTGCAGAACAAGTTACTCACAATTTAAATTTAAGGTTTTACTGTTCTTTCCTTTCTGATTTTTCTTTCAGGTTTCATTCACTTCTTCCCTTAATTTTTTCTAGGAAATTCTGTGGATGATAAATTCTCACTGTATTTGATTTACTTGAAAATATATTTACTTAGCTTCATGCTTAGATGACAGTTTCCCTGGTTTAAGGATTTTCAGTTGGCTATTTTTTCAGAGTTTTGTAGCTGTTTTTCTCTTCGGCTATCTCTTACTGTCGATGAGGATAAGAAACACGATTTCAAATTGTAATTTCTTTGTAGATAATCTGCTTTCTCTTATTGCTTTTTAAACTGTTTTTGTCTTTTTCACTGTGAATTTTGGTGTATTATATCTCATAGTATAGGTTTTCTTTCTGTTTACATGGCCTGGGACTTATCATCTAGCTTAATTTTTATAACTGGTAATTTTGAACAATTCCTGAAAAATTTCAGCTATTTATTGTTATTTCAAATGTCAGTCTCCTTTCTTTTTATTTCACCTTCAAGAATTACCATAGATTGTGTTTAAATTTCCTTTTTCTTAGCTGAGTGCTTATTTTGGATAATTTTTCCTCAGATGCAACTTACTGCTTTTTATTTATTTCTGTGTTACTATTGAAATTGTTTGTTGAGCTTTTCACTTGGTTGACAGTATTGCTTTTTCAAGTCTATTTAATTCTACTTCAATTCTTCCTAATCTTTTAGTAGGTTACTTAACCTTCCTTTTATATTCTTAACATTCCAAATTATATTTTAATCTACTTATTAATACTTAATAATCAATATTTTAATAGCCTTTACATTATTTTATTTTTCTATGTCTGTGATTGGTACTATTTTCTCATAGTTATTTGTGTTCATTCACTAATTTATTTATTTGCATCTACTTTATCACATTGGGATACTTCCTCTTGAAATTTGTAATTTTTCTTTTTATCCATTTAGGAGACACATTTCAGTTTTCATGAAATTTATGAATATTAATCTGTTATTCTTTCTGCTTTCCTTGAAGGTTTTTATAAAAATATTTTAATGGTTTTTTTTTATATGAATGTATGTCTCGGGTACATAATTTTAAATTCTCATAAGACTTCTGGGAAGATGGTAGAGTGGTGAACAGCAGAGAAACAGGCTCTCTGAGATTTGGTGTTTAGGTGCTGGAATATAACAATGTGAGAAAGAGAAAAAGGACAGGAGTGAGTCCCTAGTACCCAGGAAGGATCTGAAGTGAGAATTGAAGCCTGAAGGAGAGCCAAGAGAGGGACTACAATGCAGAAGGAGGAGGTGGCAAGCTGTGCTTTCTCCTGGATCCCTGACTCACTGCATGGGAGGGACAGTTCAAAACTACAGATCTATGGTGGCTACTGGTGACCCCAGAGGCATCCATGGAGAAAGGCACCAGTGGAAATGGAGCAGTGGGTGCAGCAGACTGCAGTGGCTAGTGAGTTATTTGGGTTCAGATGTCTCCCGAGAGAGGATAGTTGGCAGAAAACCATCTTGGAGAGATGCCAGCTGAGTTTGGAACTCAGTGCAGCTATGAGTGGGCTCTGTCTAGTGGCTCCCAGTATCAGGGTGAGGCAGAACTGAGTTCAAATTGGTAAGAGGTTGGAAAGTCAAGTTCATGCTGGCAGGAGGCACACAGAGAGCTATAGGCTGAAGAAATCAGGTTCCAGCCTCACAGCCAGAAACCAGCCTGAAATTAAGTGGAACTAAGGATGAAGGCTTGCTGGGATTATCTACTACCCAGCTATATATTTTCAGCTGGCCTGCTGTGATTAATCGACTCAGATCTGGACTCTGTCTACTGTACTTATGACAGCAGACATATGCCCTGAAATGGACATTTTTCTTATTTTTTTTTCTCTTTCTTGCTTGTTCTTGTTTTCATATGACTATGAACATTGTTTCTAGTGTTTTTGTTGCTATTCTGTTCTGTTCCTGTTTTTATTTCTTTATTCTCTCTTTCCCTCCTGTCTGCTTCATGAGTTTTTCAAAGTTCATGCAATCTTCCTTTGTCCTCCAGCATTGCTTCTAATCTTTTCCTTTTCTTTTATTTCTCTATTTTTCCCCCAAATCCATTTAACAGGGAGAGTAAAGTCACCACATTGAGAACATATTTACTATATACAGTTTTCTAGTTTGTCTTAGATTTTGTCACATAGCCACAAAACTAATTCATATGATGAAAGGTGGCAAATTAATAGTTACCACAGTTTGTCATTTTTTAGACTGTTTGATGCTATTATTGTTGCTGATTATACTCCTTTAGCTAATTTAACATAATTGTTGTAATCAGTTTTCCTTCTAGGTATGCCAAGACTGAGACTGCCTGAGAGTCATAAGTAATACTATAGGCCAGTGTCAAAGAATGGGGGTTAGGCTAAATAGGCAGCAACTTCTCATCCCCAATAAATTGAAGAACTAGGATCTTGAAACAGACATAGGGCCCAAAAACCAGCTACACTTGGAAGATACCTCTGAGAAATAGTCATTTCCTAAGGGCTCTAAATATAGTAATATAGCTTCCTGCCATAAGCAATTTACAAGCATCAACCCAGGAATTAAACTTAAAAAAAAAAGGAAAAAATAGAAAATGGGAAGACACAGAAGCAAACCAAAGCAAACCCAGGGGGCAATGAGATGGAACAATTTCAAAAGTCATCCACCTGGTATCTCTGAAGTGGTAACAGTAGAAGTAACAAAGCAGATAAATGAGACCCTAGAAAAAATAAAATCAGAAGTAATTTTTCAGATAACTACATAGATGTCCATAATGAAGGACATGGTTACTGACTTCAGAGTAGATACAGATAAAAAATAGAGGAGGTTAGAAAAATGATGGAAATCATAGCACCCTATGTGAGAAAGAAATGGAATCCAAGAAACAGTTTCAAACCGATATCCAGGAGATTAAAAATTCTACTGAAAGCATACATACGTGAATGAGCTAGTGTAAGGACAGAATATCAGAGACTGCTGACAAGATTGTAGTTAGCGATCATGAAAAAGTGTGTCTTAAAAATAGCAAGGGACCATGAGAAATCAGTCAAGTAGCTCCTAGTTGATGCAAAGAGCAGCTTAATATTGATCAGAGTCTATGAAAAAGCAGGAGATTGTGCAAATGATATAAAAAGTTTATAGAAGTAATAGCAGAATATTTTCCAGCATGGAAAAAGAATTTGACATACAGATAAGTGAGGCATATAGAACTTCAACTAGCCATGGGAAAAAAGAAATCTATCCCAAGACATATAATAGTCAAGAGTCCAGAAATTCAACAAAAGGAAAGAATATTAAAAGTTGTTGTTAAAAAAAAACACCTAAAAATTAAGCATGTTAGAATGACAGGAGACTTCTTAACACAAACCCTCAAGTCAACAAGAACTTGGAATGAAGTAGTTCAAGCCTCCTCTCCACTCCAAAAAAACCCTTCAGGCCAGACTTACATATACTGCAAAACTCTTTCAAAACTGTTGGAAAAATAAGATACTCCCATCACAGAGAACACCTGAAGAAATTTATGACCACCAAACCAGCACTTAAAAATGTTCTGAAGGACATTCTAGAAAGTGATAACAAAGAGTACATCTCCATCAACCCCAACAGAGTGAATGCACAGGCAAGGCAAGTAATTAACCAGAGGGGGAAAACGAAATCAACAACAGGAAAATAATATGACAAGGGTAGTCAATACATATCAGTTATAACCATCAATGTACATGATTTCAATTCACCTGTCAAAAGACACAGACTGGCAGAGTGGATCAAGAAGCAAGATCCAACCATATGCTGTATACAAGAAACATACTTAATTCAAAAAGAAATTTATAGATTGAAAGCCAAAGGATGGAAAGCAATACTCCATGTCAACAGAACCTGGAAAAAAGTAGGGGTAGCTATTCTATTTGCAGTCAAAGTAGATTTCAAGCCAAGACTCTAGAGAGATGAAGAAGATCAGTGTGTACTGTACTTGCTAAAGGAAAGACTTAAATCCATGCAATTAGAAATGAAAAGGCTGAAATCACAACAGATTCTGAAGAAATCTAGAAGATCATCAGTACCTACTTTGAGAATCTGTATTCTAAGACGTAAAACACAGAAGAAATGGAGATTCCTAGATACATGTAAATTAGCAAACCTGAATCAAGAAGATACAAAAATTGTAAATATCCCAAATCAGTAAATGAAATTGAAAATGTAATTAAAACCTACCAACAAAGAAAAGCTGATTTCTAAAAGAAATTTAGAGATGACTTAATGCTAATACTTTTCAAACTCTTTTATGAAATCGAAAGGGAAGCTATACTCTGAAATTTTTTCTGGAGGGAAACTTTACCCTGATACTGAAACCAGAGAAGTGTCCAACCAAAAACAAACAAACAAACACCTAGAGGCCAATCTCCCTAATGAACATACACGTAAAAATGCTTAATAAGATACTGGCAAAGTGAAGGCAGAAAATTATCAAGATTATACACCATGACAAGGTAGGATTCATTCTAGGGATACAGGGATGGTTTAATATACACAAATCAATAAATGTAATACAGCACATTAACAGAACCAACAAAAGAAAAAAACCATATGACAGTCTCAGTAGAGCAGAAAGAGCATCTGACAAAGCTCAACACTCATTTATGATAAAAGCCTATAGAAAATTGGAATAGATAGTTTTTATTTCCATCTGATAAGAGCCATCTAGGACAAACCACAGCTAATATCATACTAAATGGACAAAAAACAAAGCTTTCACTCTAAAATTAGGAACAACACAAGGATATTCACAGTCATCACTCTTATTCAGTATAGTTCTGGAAACATTAGGCAGAGCAGTTAGATAAGAGAAAGAAATAAAAGGAATAAGAATAGGAAAGGAAGAAGTTAAATTGTCATTATTTGCAAATGATACAATACTCTGCATAGAAAACACTAAAAGTCCCACCAAAAGACTTCTACACTTAATAACCAAATTCAGCAGTGTAGTTGGATAAAGTCAACACTCAAAAATCAATAACATTCCTGTACACAAATAACAAACTCACTGAGTGAGAAGTTAGGGAAACCATACCTTTCACAGTAACATCCAAATGAATGAAATACCTAGGAATCAATCTAGCAAAAGAAGTAAAAGACTTTTACATTGAAAATTAGAGTGCTCTGAAAAAGAAGATTGAAGAGGATATTAGACAATGGAAAGATATCCCTTGTTTTTGGGTAGCAAGAACTAATATAGTGAGAATGACCGTACTCCCCAAATTATCTTATAGTTTTAATGCAGTCTCCATCCAAAACCCAATAACATATCTCAAAGAATTAGAGCAAACCATACCAAAATTTATTTAGAAGCAGGAGAGACCTAGAATAGCAAAAGCAATTCTTGACAACAAAGGCAAGGCAGGGAACGTCACAATCCCTGACTTGATATTATCCTACAAAGTTACTGTGATAAAAACAGCATGCTATAGGTGAAACAAAACAAAACAAAACAAAACAAAACAAAACAAAACAAACTCAAGGATCAATGGAACAGAATAAAAGATGCCGAGTCAACTCCAAACACACTCAGCCATATTATCTTTGAAAAAGGAGTCCAACGCCTTCACTGGAAGAAAGGTAGCCTCTTTAATACATGTTGCTGGAAAAAATGACTTTCCACATGCTGAAGAGTAAAACTAAACACGTATCTCTCACCATGCACTAAACTAATTCAAAATGGGTCAAAGGTATAAAATATTAAAACAGGAACACTAAATATACTGGAAGACAGAATAGGTAGAATATTTGAAGACACTGGTGTAGGCAAAGCCTGTATGTACAAAAATCAGACAGAGAAATATTACACGGAATGAACAACGAATCTCATCTAATTAAAAAGCTTTTGCACAGCAAGAGAAACCACCAACAGAATATTAAGAGACAAACCATAATACGGGAAAATTTTTTGCCTGCTGTTCCTCAAAAGACTAATATCTAGAATATATAAAAAACTTGTAAAAGTATGATACTTCAAATTTAAAGACCTAATTCAAAAATTGCATTGGAAATGAATAGACACCTGTCAGATGAAGAAGTAGAAACAGCAAATAAATGTATGGAAAAATGTTCACCTTCACTGGTTATTGAGAGATGCAAATTTAAACAATGTAGAGATTCAATCTCCAGAAAGAATGGCTGTTATTAAGAAATCAACCAATAACAAATGCTGGTGGGGATCTGGGGGAGGGGGGAAAGAACCCTTCTCTACTGTTGGTGGGAATGTAGACTGGTGCAACTACTCTAGAAATCAATGTGGAGCTTTCTCAAAAAACTAAAATGGTAGGCTCCATTTGACCAAGTTATTCTCCTTCTTTGTATTTGTGGAAAGAATTAAAGGCATAACCCCCAGCAATATATGCATCCCCCTGTTTCTAGCAGCACAGTTTGTAAAGGCTAGATTTTGGAAACAGCCCAAATGCCCATCAACTAATGAATGGATAAAGAAGATTTTTTTGAATACAGTGGAATACTGAAGGATATGCTTGAGACATTTTGATATAAATGGATGCACTTAGAGACCATACTTTTAAGTGAAATAAATTGAACACATATGTTTAAATACTACATTGTTTCTCTGCTGTGAGAAACCAAAAGTGTAAATAGGGACCAAAATTTATAATGGATATAGGGATATGGAGAAAAAAATGTTCAAATGAGAAGCGGAACTGAGGAGGGAGGGGGACTAAAAGGAAGAGACAAGAAAAAAAGAATAGAAGGAAAAAAATGGGAAAAAAGCTTTTGTAAATAAGGAAGGGAAGAGGGGTTGAAGGGAGGGGAGGAGAATAAGAAAAAGAAGCAAGATATATTATGTACACGTACATATTCCCTATGATGAATGTTATTATGTAAGTCTAAAATGTACCAGTAAATTTAAAAATTCTTATAAAACCCGGGCGTGGTGGCTCACGCCTGTAATCCCTGCACTCGGGAGGCTGAGACAGGTGGATCGTTGTGAGTTCGAGACCAGCCTGGGCTACACAGTGAGCTCAAGGCCAGCCTGAACAGCATAGTGAGACCCTGTCTCAGAAACACCAGGGCTGCGGAACTAGCTCAGTGGTCTAAGCGCCTGCCCGGCAAGGGCAAGGTTGTGAGTTCAATTCCCGGTGCCGCAAAAAAAAAAAAAAAATTCTCATAAAATCCATTCTTATGGGCGTGCACAGCCAACCCCACCTAGCTGTGCACCTGGGGAAAGGGCGACCAGACCCACAGAAATTGGCGCCCAGCCCCCGCCGGCCACGGTCCCTGGGGTCCTCCCAGCACCCAGCCCACGCGCCCGGGGCGGCCCAGCAGCGGCTGCTTTGAGCCGGCTTGAGTTGGGGGCGTGACCAGCGAGTTCTGCCTTGCCGAGCGGCTTGGGACTTCGCCAAGAGACTGGTTCGATAACACTGAAGAAATGGACAGATTTCTAGAAACATATCAATTACCAAAACTGGACCAAGAAGATGTAAAACTACTGAATAATCCAATTTCAGTTAATGAAATTGAAAAGGTAATTAAAACATTACCAACCAAGAAAAATCCAGGTCCTGATGGATTCACAGCTGAGTTCTACAAGAAATTCAAGGAAGACTTAATGCCAACACTCCTCAAACTCTTTAATGAAATTGAAAGGGAAGGAAGTCTCCCTAAATCATTCCTGGAAGCAAGTATTACACTAATACCAAAACTAGAGAAAGACCCAACCAAGAAAGAGAACTACAGGCCGATCTCTCTAATGAACATAGATGCAAAAATCCTCAATAAAATACTGGCAAACAGAATCCAGCAAGTCATCAAGAAGATTATACACCATGACCAAGTGGGATTCATCCCAGGAATGCAAGGATGGTTCAACATACGCAAATCAATAAATGTAATACACCATATCAATAGAGCCAAAAATAAGAACCACATGGTCATCTCAATAGATGCAGAAAAAGCTTTTGATAAAGTCCAACACTCTTTCATGATAAGAACCCTACAGAAAATTGGAATAGATGGCCTTTACCTCAATCTGATAAAAGCCATCTATGACAAACCAACAGCCAGTATCACATTAAATGGTCAAAAACTGAAAGCTTTCACTCTAAAATTGGGAAC
>RJWT010014247.1:0-21221 GCA_004365215.1 Cuniculus paca
GACCCAAATTATTTTTAACAATTAAAAAAAGGCTATCACATGGATTTAAACCATGCATCTGTAAGAGAAATACTTGTTTCTGACCATATTCCAAAGACTCAGAAAATCCAAAATATAAAAATAACACATTTAAAAATTACTACCCAGGGGACCAAAAAATTAAAATTGTCAGTAGTGCCTCCTTATTCATGATTTCACTTTCCACAGTTTTAATTACGGGCTGTCCACATCCACTTGAAAACATTAAAATAGAAAATTACAGAAATAAACAATTCATGTTTAGAGCTGCCTGTCATTCTGAGTGACATGATGAAATCTCCATCCATCCACGACCTGAACCCTCCTTTTGTGTAACGTATTCACACTTGTTACAGTTTAGATCTAAAATGCCCCCCGAAAGTCTCCTGTGTGCAGAAGTGGGGCTTTTTAGAAGGTGACTGGATCATGAGGGCCCAAACTCCATTACTGGATTAATCCAGTGATAAGCTTATAATTTCACAGCATTATTAAGAGGTGATAAGCTGGGCATCGTGGCACATGCCTGTAATTCCGGCATTTGGGAGGCTGATGCAGGAGGATCACTGTGAGTTTGAGGCCAGCCTGGGCTACATGGTGTATTCAAGGCTAGCCTGAACTACATAGTAAGATCCTCTCTCAAAACAAAAACAAAAACAAACAAAAAAAAAGGGGGTGATGGCAGTGATACCAACTCAGGAGTTGGGACCTAGCTGAAGAGAGTAGGCCATGAAGGCTATTCCGGTCCCTGGCCCCTTCCTCCCAGGTCTTTCCCTCTCTGCTCCCTGGCTACCATGAGGTGAGCGGCTTTCCTGTGTTGTGGCCTTCTGCCATGATGTTTCTGCTTTGCCACACGCCTAAGAACAACCGGTCACCCCCAGACTGAAATCTTTAAAACCATGAGTCAAAACAAATCTTTCCTCCTTTAAATTGTTTCTCTTGGGTATTTGGTCACAGTGATGAAAATCAAATACAATTTTACTCCCCTGTCAGTCAGTCTTGGCCATCAGATTGTAATCCTATCACAGCACTGGTGTTCAAGTAACCCTTATTTTACTAAATGTACGTAAAATAAAAGTAGTGATGCTGGTATTTAGATATGCCACAAAGAACTTCCTATAAGTAAATTTTGGGGTTTGGGGTGGAGGATAGGGTCTCCCTATGTCGTTCAGGTTGGCCTTGAACTTGCAGTTATCCTCCGGCCTCAGTCTCCTGAGTGCTGGGATTACAGGTGTCTCACTACACCTGGAAGCTTCCTGTAAATAAAACGGTACAAGTTTTCAACCTAAGGAAAGAAAAATACTGTTCTGCTGAGATTGCTAAGGTTATAGTAAGAATGCATCTTCTATAAATGAACCTGTGGAAGAGTAAAAAGAAACTCAGGCTAGTTATTCTAGTACTCTGGGATCAGTTATCCACCTTAAACTTCAGGTTACAAGAGAAAGACAGATGGGCAGCTATTTAGAAGATGATAAGATATATTATGGCAGCCATTGTTGATTTTCTATTTTCTTGTTTTGAAGTCCTGTATCACTTTCATTGTTTTGTTTTGATTGGCTTTATTCTGTTTTATTTTATTTGGTTTTATTCTCTTTAAAATAAAATAAATTTTAAAATTTTTTTTAAAAAGGGAGAGACTACAGTCATATAACTATTATGATAGCATATTATTACTGCTCTATTTTATTATTAGTTATTGTTAGTCTTTTATTGTGCCTGATTTATAAAATCACAAGTATGTCTGCATAGTAAAAGACACAGTATATACAGAGGCACCTCAGTTCACAAACTTAATTCCTTGCACAACTCTCTGCAACCAAAATCATAGAAAGAATTATGCTTGTGAACTGAAGTACCACTGCATATTGTTATGGTTTAGATCTAAGATGTCCCCCCTAAAAGTCTCATGTGTTTAGAGACAGAACTTCTGTAAGGTGATTTGGGTCACATGTTATTAGGAGGTAGAGCCTGGTCGGTCACATGTCACTGGCAGCATGCTTTTAGAGTGTGTATCTCTCTCCCCAGCTCCTCCCTTCTCTCTCTTGATTTTTTGCTGCCATGAAGAGAACAGTTTTCTTCCTCTATGCCCTTCTACCATGATATTTCTGCCTTGGAGCCAGCTAACCATGGGCTGACTCTCCTGAACCATAAGCCAAATTAAAACTCTCTGGGCCAGGGATATAGCTCAGCAGCACAGCAGCTACCTGGCAAGTGTAAGATCCTGAGTTCTATTCCTGGTACCAAAACACAATAAAAATAAAAATTAAAACTCTCCTCCTTTAAGTTGTGGGTGTTGGATACTTGTCCCACCAATGGAAAAGTAACTACCTATACATGGTTTTAGGCATCCACTGATAGTTGACAAGACTTTTATCAATATTCAATAATTTTTTCAAAAAGGCACTACCTCCAAATTTCTCGACTGCTTTCTCCACTGCATTGGTGATTTGCTGTTCATCTCTCACATCCACAATACATGGCAAGGCCTTTCCTCCAGCTGCTTCAACTACAAACAGTAAACAAACGAAAAAGCATTAAAGCATTCAGATATTATGTCTTCCATTCTGATACAACAAGCATTTTCAGAAAATTGACATAAATAACTGTCTTGTAATTACTAGTGATTCCAACACACAGGATAGATTGGCTACATCCAGCTTTCTACTATCTATGTCAACTCTATTAAAAAAAAAAAGAAAAGAAAAGAAAGCTGGGCATGGTGGCTCATGCCTGTAATCCCAACATTTGGGAGGCTGAGGCAGGAGGACAGCTGTGAGTTCAAGGACAGCCTGGGATACATAGTGAGTTCAAGGCTAGTCTGAACTACATGATGAGACCCTGTCTCAAAAAAACAAAAAAATAAAAATAGAAAAGGGGAGCATTTCAAAAAAATTCTATTAAAAAAACCGTAAAAAGGCAATTAAAATTTTTATTACAGAAAATTTTAAGAAGTACATGAAAATACAAAGAATAGTTTAAAAACGATCATTAATCTCCTATCTTCGGTGATGGTTACT
This sequence comes from Cuniculus paca, assembly GCA_004365215.1. Classification (NCBI taxonomy): domain Eukaryota; kingdom Metazoa; phylum Chordata; class Mammalia; order Rodentia; family Cuniculidae; genus Cuniculus; species Cuniculus paca. Next base: position 3,033 of record RJWT010014247.1, read on the forward strand.
GGTTTGTTTTTTGTTGTTTGTTTTATTTTGTTGCAGCACCAGAGATTTGACCCAAGGCCTTTGCCCTGATCTATATCCCCAGTCCTTTTTATCTTTTATTTTGAGATAATCTCACTTAGTCAATAAGTTGCCCAAGCAGCAGTTGAACTTCCAATGCTCCTACCTCAGCCTCCCAGAATTCTAGGATTACAGGTATATACTGCTGCACCCAGCTGATTGTTGCAGTTCTGCCAATTGATCTTCCCCTTGCCACAGTCTGTGTTTATATTTTAAAATAATCCTCGACATCATTTTACTCATAAGCATATCATGTGCATTCCTCTAATACAGCCACAATGTTATTAACATGACTAATAAAACTAGCAATATTAACTAATGTTGAATTTTTAAGCCCTTTCTCCTGGCACTGAGCCTAATGTAATGCCTTAAATATAAGACAATTACTCATCAATTGAAAATATTAAAATAATGACGTTTGTGAAGCATGTATAACTAAATAATGGTTTTCCAAAACGTTCACACCACCCTCCCAAAAACTGTCTCCTCTCCACTTCCATTCCATCTCCCTCCCACCCCAGAAGCACTGCCTTCCTGGGCATCATTTTTAACTAGAGTCCCTCATATCACTTAAAAGTACAAGAGAAAAAAAGCAACTCCTGTTCTTGTGTAATAAAATAAACACTTTTTAAAACAAGATAAATAGTTCTTTAAGAGCTGCTTTCAAATATGCATTTTGCTGCAAATAAGACCAAACTGGAAAATCAACTTCAGCAGTAATTAATTGCTAGCAAGTCGTTATTATGGTGATGGCCAGTGTCATGCAGAAGACTGTACATCACTGTTCTCTTACTCAGTGGCTACTCGGTAATGGCAAGGAAGGTAAGGATAGGTTGATCAGGGATGGTAATTTTGATCTCTAGTCAGGTCTTATTTTCAGGAAAACATAGGCAGTTCAAACTCAACTCTCAGAAAAGTATGTTTTGAAGCCACTGTGAGGACATTTTATGAAATGGTGAAGGTCACACTCACTCTCTTCAGCAGCAGAGTAGATGGTGCCTGGAAGTTTGGGGTGTGACTGGGCGGTTTTTGCAGCAATGACAATATTTGCTCCATCCTTTGCAGCTTTCAGTGCAATTGCTTTGCCAATGCCGCGGCTTGCACCAGTGATGAAAACCGTACAACCTGCTAGTCTCCTACAACAGAGCAGAAAAGCATCAGAAACCTCAATACTTCCTTTACTCATCAATATCAGGAGCTTATGCACGCTTTCATAATATCCGTGGCTGCTCCTCTGTGAGATTTTCTCTGCCTTCCCCACCCATAATCACTACCCTCCCACTGCACAAGGACTTATAAATTACTCATGACAATTGCAGTTGGCCAATATTTTTGAGATCTGGCAAATAAAATCTGCTCAAAAACAAAGCAAAAAAAGTTTTTGGTGGGTGGTACTGGGGATTGAATCCAAGGCCTTCATATTCACCTACATCCTCAGTTTTTGTTTTGTTTTTTTTTTTGAGACAAGGTCTTGCATACGCTGGGTTTGAACTTGGATCCTCTGGCCTCAGCCTTCTAGACTGCTGGAATTAGAGACCTATGCCACCAGACCAAATAACAAGGCTTATTTTTGAGTGGTAGAATCATGCATGAATTTACTATAGTCTTTATATTCTTTAATACTTTTCAAGTTTTCTACAATAAATACATAACACCCAAATTATTTAAAAATAAGTAATTGTTCAGTAGATGCTCACAACCAGGTATGGTGCTGCATGCCTGGAATCTCAGCACTTCCTTGGGAGGCTGAGGCAGGAGGTTCACCATGAGTTCAAGGCTATCCTGAACTACAAAGGGAGAACCTGCCTAAAAAAAAAAACAGATACATAGATAACCCCACAGTAGCAGGGATGGAAATCCAAATGTTCATCAACTAATAATGAGTAAACATAACATGGTATATTTATGCACTGGAATACTGTTCAGCCGTACAAAGGGAAAAAAACACAGACACATGGTACAATGTGGATGAACCAAACGCGTCTCACTAAATGAAAGAAGGCAGTCACAAAGAACCACATGTTACAGAGCCACATAATCAGTGGTTGCCTAGAACTGGGTATGGGAGGAGCTGGCAGTCAACAACGGAGGTGTGAGGGCTTCTTTTTGGAATGGTGAAGATGTTTTAAAATTGGCTGGTGCTGGGCCTGGTGGTGCACGACTGTAATCCCAACTACAAAGGAGGCCAAAACGAGAACCACAAGTTCGAGGTCAGCCTAGGCACTTTAAGAAGACCCTGGTGCCCCCACCAGTAAAAATAAAATAAAATAGACTAGGGATGTAGCTCAATGGTAGAATTCTTGCCCCTCACACGTGAGGCCCTAGGTCCAATCCCCAGTACTGCCCCCCACCACACATGCACAGTGGTAATGGTTTTGGTGAATTTTTTTTTTTCTTTTTTGAGACAGGGTCTCATCATGCAACCCAGGCTGGCCTCAAACTCACTATGTAGCCCAGGCTGGCCTGGAACCCAAAGTGATCCTCTTGCCTCAGCCTCCCAAGTGCTGGGATTACAGGCATGTGCCACCATGCCCAGCTTGGTGAATATATTAAAAGTCAGTGAATTGTCTGTTTTCACTAAGTGAATTGATTGGTGTGTGAATTACATCTCAGCAAAGTTGTTAACACACAAACCTAGAAGGCTCAACAAAGAACTGAGGGTTGATCAGACATATTCTTTGACTCAAATACATAGGAAACTCATACAATACCCTATGACCACTTCATTCTTTAGATCCATCTTAACTTTAAACTGTCGGCTTAGCTGTTAAGCGAGAAGGAAACATCCAGGAGGGAAGCATACTTTTGTGTTTACTTTCCAAGGGCAAATATTTTTATTTATTTGTATTTGCTTAAGGAGAAGAACGAGAAAGTGACAACGACAAAGAGAAAAGTGATAAACAGCCAACACTGCTAACAAAAGAACACAAGGCTCTTGCCAAGACCCGGAGGATTATACTCCTGAAGCAGGATATCAGAAGTAAAAGAGGCGGTTTTTAAAACAAGGAATAATAAACACTTCGGTAAGAAGAAAAAAAAATTAAGATGGGGGAAGGGATGGAGAGGTATGGACTATTTCTGGTGAAACAGCAAACATACCAAAAGTATGTAAAATGAATGTGTAAACAGTAAAGCTTAAGAAACAAAATCAAAATGAGCAGTGATGCCCTTATAGCTAAACCAAGAAACCAATACCCCAGAAATCATTTTTTTCCTCTCCAGCTCTATTCACCCTCCTTCTCCCAGTCCACAATGTAAAAACTACCTTAAATATCATTGTTTATTCCCTTGTTTTATATTACTACTAATACCTGTGTATTAATGCCTAAACCAAGGTCAGCAAACTAGGGCCTGGAGGCCAAGTCTGACCCTGCCCAGGATTTCAGAAGCACAGACCTTCTGAAAATCTAACTTCCGATTTCTAGTTTCCAGAACTCTGGAAGAGAATAAATCTGTTATAAGATACCCAGTTTGAGGTACAGTACTTTGTTACAGCAGCCTAGGAAACTATTACACAATTCCTTTTGTATTACAAAAAATATCCTATTATTATTAATTTTTTTCTTTTGGTCTTTTTGAGACAAGGTCTTGCTATGCAGTTCAGGCTGGCCTTCAGTTCCCTTTGTAGCCCAGGTTGGTCTGGAACTCACAAAGATCCTCCTGCCTCAGCCTCCTGAGTGCTGGGATTACAGACATGTATCACCACACCCAGCTAATATCCTATTATTTTGAATATCAACAACACAGAATTATGGGCACTGGTGTTTTTCTCTTGTTATATAAGTATCTGTTATCTCCAAGTTTGCCTCCTGGCTCAAAAAGCCAAATATTTACTGTATGGCCCTTCATAGAAAAATTTTACCTAGCCACATTCTAAACAATATACTGTTTAGGTTTTGCCTAGCTTTTTAATATCATCTTTCCTTTATCTGATAATTCTGAACAAGACAAAATTGATACTATTGGGGTGACATAAATATAAGATACTTTTGCTAAAAATAAAAAGCTGTTAAGCTCTGAAGAGAAATAAATTCTCAAGTCTATGGAGTTCCAGTTGCTGGTCTATAACCCAGCCCATGAAATATAGTAGAAACAGTTCAAAACATCAGGCATTAATTTCATCAAGAATTATAACTCACCAGAAGAATTCAAAAAGAGAAAACTACTTTGACATTTTGTGGATCACAATGGAAATTTCCAAGAAATGTTCTGTGTAATTATTAATGTATGTCACATCCCTAAATGCTTAGCTCTATATATTGCGGCCTTAGGAACATCCAAATGCCTTTGAATTATTACAAACCCAATTCAGAACACTCTTAAGAGGTTCACATTTAACTAGAATAATGTCCTTTAATACATCTTGGAGTTGTCTTCTCTGAGAAATCCAACCATCCTCTTTGCCTTTTTCTGTTTGCTTTGGATTTGTTGTAGGGTTTTTTAAATATATTCCACATCTTTTCATTACTGCATTCTAATTATACAGAATAATAGGTCTCATTTTGGTTCTGCCTAATTTTGAACTTCATATATAGAATCATGCAGTACATGTTGTTCTAGGATTTGCTTCTTTTCAAACATCATTTGGAGATTTATCCATGTTGGTCCAAGTAAGTATACTTATTTTATTTTTATTATTATATGAGATTCTACATATGAACATGCTAAAAGTTATTGATTCTATTGCAAATGAACTTGGGGATGGTTTCTAGGTGTGTTCTCTATTATGTATAACACCGCTATCAATATTGTTGTACCCATCTTCCAATCATTTGAGCAGGAGTTTCTAGTCTACAACACATACCTACTAGTCAAACATAAAGCTTATCATATACATTGTGAGTCACAGATAATCATAAATTGCTTGACATTCCTTCCATCAAGAGGAGGAGTACATTTTCCCCTCCTTTTGAGTCTGGAGTAGCTTTATGACTTCCTTTTTTCTGAAACAATGTAATAGAAGTGGCATTCTTAAAAAAAAAAAAGTGGCATTCTTGGACTTGAAAGCTGTAAGATAGCTGGCAGTTCCCACCTTCCCCTCTCAGAAACCTGCTGCACAGAAGTGGATCTACTACTAAATGATGAGTGACTATGTGGAAAGAAACTCTGGAGGGTGAGAAGCTATTTAGACATTTTAGCCAAGCTCCTAACTAAATGCAGCCACAATGTATGACCTCAGCTTACACAGTATGCAGAGCGGGAAACCCAGGCAACCCAAAGAATTGTGGATAATTACCAGTCATTGTTGTTTTAAATACTAGTTAGTCCTTTTTTTTTTTTTCCCCTCCCCTGGTACTGGGGATTGAACTAGCAGCCAAACTCTATCACTGAGCTACATCTCCACCCCTTTTATTTTTGAGACAGTCTCCTCAGATTTTCCAGGTTGGCCTTGAAAACTTCCAATCCTGCCCCAGCCCCAGCCTCCTAAGTAGCAAGGATTATAAGTGTGCACCATACTCTACTTGGGAGAGCTAGTCTTGATAAGAGTTAAGGTAAATAATTCCAATTTGTTCTTCTTCAAGAGGTTTTTGAATATACTTGAACCTCTGCTTTTTCATATATATATATACATATATATATATAGAATCAATTTATCTAGCTGTACAAGCAAAATCAGTTAAGATTTTGATAGAAAATTATATTGAATCTATAATTCAATTTAGGAAGAACTGGCAAATTTATGACATGTTCTAACCCATGAACATGATACTATCTCTATTTGGGTCTTTACCATTTTTTCAATAGAAATGTATAATTTCCTTTGGAAGGGTATTGTACATCTTTTGTTAGCTTTATTTCTGGGTACTCAATTGTTTTTAATGTGTTTTAACTTTTTATCCATAAATAATTTCAAACTTTAACAATGAGAATAGGACAAAGAATACATATATACATCCTTCACTTAGATGCATATAGGGCTGTGTTTTACACTATGCTCAGGTCTCTCTCTCTCTCTTTTCTCTTTTTTCTCCTCTCTCTCTCCCTTTTCCTACCAACTTCCTCCTTTCTCCTTCTTTGCCCTTTTACATATTTTTTCTTGCCACTTAAGAATAAGTTGAGGACCAGAGATATAGCTCAGTGGCACAGTGCCTGCCTGGCAAGTGCATAGTCATGAGTTCAATTCCTGGGACCAAATTAATTAATTAATTAATTAATTGAGGTGGGTATGGTAGCACTTGCCTATAATCCCAGCATTCAAGAGGCTGAGGCAGAAAGCTACCTAGTGAGTTCAAGATCAGGATAAAAAAAAAAAAGAGTAAGTTGAATATATCATGGCCCACCAGTTATAACACTGATACAGTAATTATTTGTATCTAATAATCCATCAGCATTTTGTCAAATAACCCAATAATGCTTTTTAGAGCAATTTTTGCTTTCCAGTACAGTACAGAATCCACATTAGGATCAGAAGTGCATTTGCTTCTCATATCTCTTTAGTCTCCTTTAGCATTTTTGCATCATCTCTTGTCTCTTATAATATTGACTTTTGAAAAATACGGTCCCCACTCTTTATGTGACACTGTGTCTTCTTCAGTGTATCACCTCAGGCCTGCCTGCACTCACTGAGTAATTACTGTTCTTTCCCTTGCAACAAATAAATAATCAGTGTAAACAGAATGATTACTTTAAATTACTTACTATCAAATATATTTAAAAATAATACAGTAAGTTCTGTTTATTCAACAATTATCAAATTTTTAGAAGCAAATCTCAAATGTCATATAATGTCACCTATGAATACTTCAGTATTTACTGGCTTAATAGATAAAAATTTTTTACACAAGGTCATTACACCTGAGAAAAGAACTCCTCAGTAGCATCCAATGTCTGTCCACGTTTAAATTTTCATAACATTTTCAATAAACTTTTTATAGCTGGGCTGATCTAATCAGAATCCAATAAGAATCTCGAACTGCACTTATTAAACCTTGTAAATCCCTTTAATCTGCACCAATTCTCCTTCTATTCCTTATGCTACTTACTTGCTGAAAGTTATAGATCATTTGTCCTGTAGTAGAGTCCACAGTTAGGATTTTGAACTCACTTTTATTGCTATGTACTATATTTCTACGTATTTCTATATTTGTTGCAGATTTTTGCAAGAAATCTAAATTATTTTCCTTCACTAACTTTTTTTCGGGGGAGAGGTAGCGGTAGTTGAACTCAGGACCTCGTGCCTGCCAGGTAGGCACTGCACCACTGAGCTAAATCCCCAGCCCTCCTTCTCTAACTTTTACATCTTGAAACTGTCAAACTTTTAATTTTAATAATTTAGTTATAAGCCAGGTGTGGTGGCACACGCCTGTAATCCCAGCACTCGGGAGGCTGCGGGAGGAGGATCGTTGCGAGTTTGAGACCAGCCTGGGCTACAAAGTGAGCACATGATCAGCCTAAACGGCATAAAAATAAATAAAGTCTAGGTTAAATACTTGATAAATAGAAATCCCAGACCTTGATGGTTTTGCTAACAAGAATGGGATGCAGACAGAGATGTGGCTTTCTGAAAGAGAAGAGCTCTGTAAGCCAGGTTAGAGAATATAAAAACTCTCCTGGAAACAAAACAAAACAAAACAAAACAAAAACCTCTCCTGGATCTCTTACCCATCAAGTCAAATCCTTCTGAAGAGGTACAGACAGATCACATGATGAAAATCACTACGAGCTGGGCAGGAGGCACACTCCTTTAATTGCAGCATTCTTGTGAGGCTGAGGCAGGACAACGCAAATTCAAACCCAGCTTGGGCAATTTAGGGAGATCCTGCCTCAAAATAAAACAACACAAGAAAAGGGCTGGGACTATAGCTCAATGCAAAGGCCCTGACTTCAATCCACAGTAGCAACCTACCCCCAACCCCAAATTACTGGAACTGCTTATTTTTCTCTGTATGATTAGGTCACAGGGCTAATATGTAGTTAAATTTATTTTATGTTACCATTCAATTTTAATTTTTCTGTCCCTTCATCTTTGGTAAGGGAAATTATAAAATGTACATAGTTTAAAAGTCAAAACCTTGTAATAATGTATACTCGGAGAACTTACTATGTAGCCCAGGCAGGCTTTGAACTTACAGCAACTCTTCTGCCTCTGCCTTCCCAGTGCTGAGATTAGAAGCATGCACCACCACACTTGGCGAGCATTGCCTTCTTAGAAACAATGAATCCTTTGCCTTTTGTTAGAAATCCTACTATCATTAAATTCATTATCATTAAATTCTTTTTATGTATAGGGTTCTATTTCTGGACTTTGTTCTGTTACTTTGGTTTATTCATGCACCAGTATCAAACTATTTCAATTACTGTAGTTTTTAAAAATATTTTAATACTGTATCTGGGAAAGCTAGTTTCTGCCTCATTTGTATTACCTTTTTTCTGTTTATTTTGGGTATTTATTTTTTCACAAGAACTTAAGCATAGTTTGTGTAGTTTTGTTTGTTTTGTTTTGTTTTGTTTTTGGTACCAGGGATCAAACTCACGACCTTGCACCTGCCAGACAGGCACTTGTGTAGTTTTTTTAAAAAGTGCTTTTCTTTTCAAAAATGGCTAAAAATTTTATCAGATTTTCTCTGATTTTCAAGTGCCAGAAAAATTTAACAAACTGGACTTTAGGTTTTTCACTACATTTGCAAGTACCTGTCATCTAACAAGAGTATTAAGAACTTCGGACTCTTTCTCTGAGGTGCCCTTGTCACTGACATCCTGGTTCTGCTGCTTCATAGCACATGTCTGGCTGCCTTTACCATTCTTGTTGCCAATGACTGAGCCTTTGTCCCACTGGGAATCAGTCCAGCTATGTCACAAGTAAAGGATTAGAACCTCTTAAAACAATAATTGCGACATTTTCATGTTAGCACTTTCATTAAAAATCACTTTAATATCTCTACATACGGCCTTTTAAATATAGAAAAGAGAAAATCACACATATAGAATGCATTTTATATATAATATATGTTTGTACATTTTTGAGAAAATAGATACAAAAGGATAAACTAAAATTTCATGAAGCCAGGCCAGGTGTGTCGGCACACACCTGTAATCCCAGCACTTGGGAGGCTGAGGCAGGAGGACTGCTGCGAGTCTAAGGCCAAGATGGGCTACACAGTGAATGTAAAGCCAGCCTGAAATACAAAGTGAGACCCTGTGTCACACAAAAAATAAAAAAAAGAAAAAAACAGGTGGGGGGAATACTCAATGCTGCTGAGACAACAGGACAGTCATTTGAACCAAAATGAAGCAGACTCCCTCACTCACTTCCTATACCAAAATAAATGAAACACTCATATATAGTACATATATATATATATACATATACACACACATATACATAGATGCATATACACAGCATATATATAGTATACACTCACATATACACGGTATATCCATATATGTGTATACATATATACACAGTATATACTGTGTGTATGTGTATATATGGTGGCCCATATGTATACATATGTGTGTGTGTTTGGCCATGTATACACTGTGTAGTCTACGTTGGCCTCAAACTATGTGAGTTCAAGACCAGCCTGAACTACATATGTGGTGAGACCCTATCTCAAAAAAACAAATAAATAAATAATAAAAATAAAATAGGGGCTGGGGGTGTGGCTCAGTGGTAGAGCACTTCCATAGTATGTGTGAATTCCTGGGTTCAATCTCTAGCACCACAAAAATAAATTAATAATAAAATTAGTGTAAAACCATAAAAGTACTAGAAAATCAATTTAAAAATATATCATGCTGGGGCTGGGGATTCAGCTCAGTGGCACAAGCATCTGCCTGGCAAGCGTGAGGTCATGAGTTTGATGCCCAGTACCAAAAAAAAACAAAAAACATGCTTTAACATGATCTTATTGGGTTGTCACAAAAACACAAAAGCCTTAAAAGAACAGTAATTCTAACTTCATAAAAATACATGTCTTCATGTTAAACAAATCAGCGCCCAGGATTTAGCCCAGCGGTCCAAGCGCTTGCCTGGTAAGCACAAGGTTGTGAGTTTGATACCTGGAACCAAAAAAAAAAAAAAAAAGTATAATCAAAACCAATATGCGATTTTAAAAAACCAAGAAAATATTAGTAACACACATGATAAAGAACAAATTTTTATTTATTTATTTATTTATTTATTTATTTATTTATTTAGCGGCACCAGGGATTGAACTCACAACCTTGCGCTTGCCAGGCAGGCGCTTAGACCGCTGAGCTAGATCCCCGGCCCTGGTGTTTTTGAGACAGGGTCTCACTATGCCGTTCAGGCTGGCCTTGAGCTCACTTTGTAGCCCAGGCTGGTCTCGAACTCACAACGATCCACCTGTCTCAGCCTCCCGAGTGCTGGGATTACAGGCGTGAGCCACCATGCCCGGCTTGAACAAATTTTTAAATACACAAGTTCTCAGAGATTGCATTGGTTAAGCCAGGCAAATAAAAAGATACACAGATAGCTTAAGGCACGTTTTCTCAACCTCTGGACTGCTGACATTTGGACTATATATTAGAAGAATCCCTGTGTGTGCTATTTACCTGTATCTAAGATTCCATCCTCTGGATGTCATTAGCAACTCCCCTCAGTTATGATAATCAAAACCTTTCTCAGATACAGGTATTGCCAAATGTCTTCTGGGAGTGGCCTTTGGTTTATAAAGAGATCCCATCCTCACTGGTGATTAAATAAATGCAAATTTTCAGTATAACAAAGAATCACTTATTCTCTAATTAGATTTTTTTGTTACCAATATTTTGCTGTTTGGGCTTAGATAATCTCATTCATCCTTGTGGGTGTCCAAACTTTTAAAAGGCAATTATCTATGTATATAGCTATCAAAATTTAAAGTGCATATTCTCTTTGATCCAACGATTTCAATTGCAGGAATTTAGCTTAAAGATATACTCACATATATGCAAACAGTTGAATACAAGGATAATCATGGAAGCAAAAAAGCTGGAAGAGCTGGTATTACACAAAAGGGAACAGGTTAAGTAAATAATGGTATACTCCTGTAGTCAGAGATTATGAAACAATTAAAAATAGGGTGTCTGGGCATGGTGACTCCTGCCTGTAATCCCATCACTCTAGCAGTGCAAGTTCCAGCTTAAAATGGGCAATTCAGTGATTTTGCAAGACCCTGTCTCAAAATTAAAAACTTTAGCTCAGTGGCACAAGCACCTGTGTGACAACCACGAGGTCGTGAGTATAATCCCCAGTACCACAAACAAACAAAAAAAAATTAAAATTTTACAAAGGGCTGGGGATGTAGCTCGATGTGAAGGCCCTGGGCACAATTCGCAGTACTTGGAAAAGAAGCAAAATAAAGAGGAATATTTACATGTACTGAAAATGCATATAGTGTATATCCCAAGACCTATATCTCCCAAGTAAAAAAGACCTGTATCTCCTCTAATATATAGTCCAAATTATCATAACTGAGGGGAGTTGCTAATGACATCCAGAGGATGGAATCTTAGATACAGGTAAACATCTTAGCACACACAGGCATTCCTCTAATATATAGTCCAAATGTCAAAATGGAATCTCCTATTGTTTTTAAAATGTGTCTCTGGTTGGTGTACAAAATACACTTAGAAGTACATAGAATAAGAACCTGCCAGCAAGTAACTGGGGATGTGGATTTTAAGGGGAGGAAACTCACTTTTTGTTTTGAAAATGTCTTTTAGTTATATGCACGGTTCAAGCTAAGTATGGCCAGGACATGTAACTTAGCTCAAGAAACCCAAACGTCCCCACCCTCCTACTAGGCATTGAACTAAGGGCCTTTGGCCCTGAACTGTATCCCCAGCCCATTTTTTAGTTTTTGTTTTTTGAGACAACGTCTCGCTAAGACCCTACATTTCCCAGGCCGGAGTCGAACTTGCAATCCACCGTCCTCAGCTTCCCAAAGTCCAAAGGTTACAGGTTGGAGTCACCAGGTCCGGTTTGGACAGACAACTTTACAGAAAAACAAAAAGTAGAAAGGCAGTTGCCAGGGTCTGGAGGCTGGCGGAAATTGGGAGACACTGTTTCGTGGGTACAGTTTCAGTTTCACAAGATGAAAAGTCGTAGGGGTTGGCTGCACAACAGTGTGAATATACCTGACATTCCTAAACGGTACACTTAAACATGATTAAGGCAACAAATTTTACGTTACGTGTACTTTGCCACACTTAAAATTTTTTTAAGTGGAAAAAAACTCCGCCCCGAAAGGGACCCATATTTTCCCACATTTCAAGAACAGTTCGATTGGTTACTAAGTGGAAAATCATTTTCACGAGACACCATCATTTCGTTTCTCTACAGCCAAGCGTTCAGACCTAGCGGAATCTCTGCGGCTCCCAGATGTCCCAGCGACCTTTCACCTAGAATTCGCCCCACGGGCACCAGACGAGCAGCTGCAGCCAGAGCCAAGATCAGGCTGGCTCTGGGAGCGGGGGAAATCCACTCTCACGCGTTACCTGCGGACGAGGATTTCACACTGCTGCCCTCCTGATTACAGGACTAACACGACTTCGGGCTACTTTCCACGCGACGTTGCAGATCCGCAGAACACAAGGTCCCGCGCGGACCCGGGTCCCCAAGCGCGCGGCGCCGGCGCCCGTGACCCTCCCTTCGCCGAGCCGTCCCCATCGGGCAGCGCCCTCCATCCCGCCGAATCTCGCCCCCATTCCCTTACCCGGTGTTGGGCAGCATGACTCCCCGGATCTCAGGACCTAGCGACAACAGCGACTACGGTAGTGGCGGATAGGACAGGAGCAGAACGCGGACTCACTCGCCCCCCCGTGGCCCCGCCCTAGGCCCCGCCTCTGGCCCCGCCCCCCGAAGCCAGCAAGGGAAGGGGCTGAGAAGCCAGAGATCGCTGAGTGCGCCTGCGCACACAGTGGGCTCCTGGTGCTCGGCTTGTTTCCCTCACTGTCTTCCGGAGCCCTGGAAACCCGCTCTCTGCGCAAGCGCTATGAAAGACAACTCGGCCCCGCCCCTCTCCCCGAGCCCTACGGGGACAATCGGTCTCCTAACAACGTCCAGCACGTTGGGAGCGTCAGTCGCTACTTACAGCTTTTCCCGGCACTCAGGCTTGGTTGCAGCGCCAGGCCCAGGGAGAGAGGGTGACTGAGTATCCCACTGGAAACCCTGATCACCAGGGACTGACCTGGGCTCTTTGGCTGTCTTCGCCATCCACAGCCCACCTCGGTGCTGGGCTCCTGCAGGCGCCCTCTTCCAGCTGTCGTGCCTGGAGCTGGCCTGGGTGGCTGGCGTTCACTCTCCCACCCAGTCCGGTCTGCGATGAGGGAGCAGCTTGTGGAACAGAGATCTTTGCAAAAATCACGCTAACGAAGTCATAGTAAAGCTCCACAACAGGAGCCAGTGCTGGAAAAGAAAATGTTTACTCTTGGAATGAGTGCTGTTATACCGTGAATTCTGGGATTCGATATCACTTTGGGGAGTATAACCTGCACAGAACAGCTAAATGGACTAAAAAACTGACATGTTTGAAGTGGAGAAGTTGATTTTGCATTTTGTAGAGGTATGGTCAGGAGATTGTTATTACGAAGCTAGTTAAGGCAAATAGAAGCTAGTTAAGGAAAGTACTCTTGAGGCGGAATTTAGACTGTTCTGTTCATTATGGGCCCTAACCGGCTCTATTTACATATATATCTGCTCATCTCCTATAGGAATTTGAATTTGTGGTTCATGGTATAATTCTTAAAAGTTCCGAAGGAATTTACTTATTCAACAAATACTAGCATCTACTAGGTTTTGGTCACTTGAGATACAAGAGAACAAAATGGGCAAGATTTTGTGCTTATATGGGAGTATAATGACTAGCCCATGTAGCTTTTGGACTACGTAAATACTGTTTTAGAAAGTATTGAGAGAAAATTAGAAAAGAAAGCAAAACGTTACTCTCCACTCACCCTTGGGAGCTTTTTTTTTTTTTTAAACTTTTGAGTGGCCTTTATAGAAGGTAAATTTATTCCTAAATTATTTAAAGTCATTATAGTAGGCCAATTTAAATTCATTGAATTCAATATTGGATAAAATTTGATTTGGAGTTATCATGACCAGATTCTACACCATTACTTTGATTAATCTAGCATTAGATTAATATGAGAGATGGGGAAGGAGAGGACTTGGGAACATAATTAGATCTGCATTTTAGAAGATGAACAATTTTAGCTTAGAACACTTTAGGAAGAATACTTCTGGCATATTCTGGGTGTAGATGGAGACACAGAAGTCTACAATAATGTAATAAGAAAAGTAGCAAATAACCTGATCTAGAAGGAATAGTAGGAATTTAAAGAGAACCCACCAGTTTTAATGATTTGGTGCGGAGGGAGAGGAGGAAGATGGTGTCACAGATGACTGCCAGGTTTCTGGTGTAAATTCCTGGGAGGATGGTGTCCCCAAAGGTAAAGTAGGAGCAGGAATGCTGTGGCAGACCACCATTGTCCCCCCAAACCCACTTACACCTTCATCCCCAGCAATACATTTAGCTATGTTACTCTTGCATTGAAGTGTGATCATGAGATTAAGTTCTTGCCAATGGAACAGCAGCAGAAGTGAGTTTGGCAAATTCTGTATCACTTAAAAGAGCATCACCTGCCTCCACTTTCTCTCCTTCATCCTTCCTGTGATCTCAGTCACAGATATGGATCTCAGTCAGCCTTCATGCACTGGTCTAGCATGTGAAAAGCCCTGGTTTCAGTTCCCAGCAAAAGAAAGAGAGAGAGAGAGAGAGAGAGAGAGAGAGAGAGAGAGAGAGAGAGAAAGAGAGAGAGAGAGACAGGATACGTAGAAACCTATGGCCAACTAATTTTCAACAGACATACTGAGATCACTGTTTGAGCAAGTATAGTCTAATAACTGGACATCCACATGTAAGGGAATGAAGTTGGACTGTCTCATACTTTGTACTTTTATAAAAAGCTTTATAAAAAGCTCTTAAAAGAAAACATCAAGATAAACTTTCACATCATGTGTAGTGGCACACTCTTGTAATCCCAGCACTTTGGAAGACTAAAGCAGGGGGATTAGGAGTTCAAACCCAACCGGGCAATTGAATGATTTAAAGAACCCCTGTGTCAAAAAAAACAAAACAAAACAAAACAAAACAAAAAAAAACCCTGTGTCAATATAAAGGAAAAAAAGAGCAAGTGATGTAGTTCAGTGGGAAGACCTTCAGTTCAATCCTTATTGCCAATAACAGTAATCAATAATAATAATAATGATAAATCTTCATGATCTTGGATTTGGTAATGGATTCCTATATGTTGCCAAAAGCACAAGGAACAAAGAAAAAAACAAGATAAATTGGACTTTGGCAGATTAAAACTATTTGAGCATCAAAGGACATCAAGAAGGTAAAAAGACAATCTGTACAATGGGAGAAAAGATTAACAAATCTGATAGAAGTCAAGTATGCAGTATATACAGAGTTCTTACAAAATAGCAATAGAAAGATAACCCAATTCAAACATGGGTAAGGAGTGTGTTCTCCCAGCTACTTGGGAGACCACTTGAGTCCAAGAGTATAGGACCAACCTAGGCAACCCGATGAGACCCTGTCTCAAAAAAATAAATAAATAAATAATCTGAATAGACAGTTCATAAACAAACAAACAAGACATATAAAGGGCCTAACATCACATGCAAAAGTGCTCAACAACATTACTTATTAAGGAAATGCAAATCAAGACCACAAGGACCCTATGGGACTGAGGCAGAAAGACCATAAATTCAAGCCAAGCATAGGCAACTTAGTACTTAGCCAGACACAATAAAAAATGTAAAAGGGCTGGGTATGTAGCTTAGTGAAAAGGTTCTGGATTCAATTCCCAATACTAAAAAACAAAACCATGATGTGATTCTACCTTGCACCCACTAGCACGGTTACAAAAAGCTGATGAAAACAGGTGTTGGCCAGGATACAGAGAAATTGCTTATACATTTCTGTAGGAAATGTAAAATTGTGCAGCAGCTTTAGAAACAGTTTGGCCACTTCTCAGGTTAAACATAGATACTGGCTACTGGCCATCTACAGGCATCTGGCAGTACTCTACCTACCCAAGGGAATTAAAAAAATGTGCTCAAAATAACCACCAGATGGCACTGTAATTTTAAAATTCAAATTTCATAATACCCCCCCAAAACATTAATTTATTAATAATGATATAAAAGGTAAATAAGAGATTATATACATTTAAAATTACTTTATTGCTAAATTATTCTGGATAATATTTCTTTGTGTGGACTGTGGTCAACAAATCTGAATATTACTGAATTACACATTTTAGAAAATCTGTTGAGTACAATTCACACACATAAATAATTTTGTTATCCAGACCCAGCACACACATAGTTTTCTATTCTATTTGAATCTAATATGTCTCTTTTTTAAAAAAAAAACTAATCATAATCTACTACAGTACACACAATTGATGATTCACTGATAAATAAAATGGTAACCTACCATTTGAAAAACACTGCTTTTGTGCAATCACTACTTGCCACTATAATTTTTCAACTTATCTTCTAATATGTTCTAGGTTTTTTCAGTTAAATGTAATGATTAGTCAGAAGCCAACAATAGTGTGTGACCAAGAACACACACTTTCAATGACTTTGGGAGACTTACAAATCTCTTAAAAACATCCATCTCCTACACTCACAAAATAGTTCATCCTGCCTCAGAATCGCCTTCTGAGAAATCCCTGGAGTTCTGAGGGTGTGGCAGTTATTTCTCATAATGCACCAAATTTTCCCACAGGACTCCTGGCTGTGTCTTTTCTCGCTTTATTAATTATCACGTCATTATTTAATTGGTAACTGTTGAATATGAACCATATATTTTAACCTGTGTCTTTCTGATGATGCATAGTTCCATCAAGAGAAAGTAAGGGCCGGGGATTCAGCTCAGCGGCATAATCGCCTGCCTAGCAAGCACAAGGTTTTGAGTTCGATCCCCCATACCAAAAAAAAAAAAAAAAAAAGTGAAAGTTCTCCTTTAATACCAACCTTGGGAGATGACCATTTACACTCACTAGGGTGGTTACAAATCAAAAAGATAGAACATAACATGTATTGGAGCCCGGAGTGATAGAACATGCCTACAATCCCAGCACTCTGCTGAGCCTGAGACAGGAGGTTTGAAACTTCAAGCCCAGCCTGGGCAACTAAGCAACTTAGTAAGATCCTGTCTCAAAAATAAGAAATAAAAAAATAATGTAATAAGATCAGAAATGTAGCTCAGTGCACAGGCTCTGGGTTTAAACCCTAGGTCCTCCAACTCCCAAAATTTACATGGTAGGATTTCTCAACCTTGGCACTACTGAGCATTTAAATTAGATAATCCTTTGTTGTAGGAGGCTCTCATGTACACCATAGTGCAGTTAGCAGTGTTCCTTGCCTGTATGCTGTAGATACCAAAACTACAGCTGGTTAGTTTTTCAGTTATTGTGGTAAAACATACCTAATGTAAATTATATTAACTACAGTCAAGTGTAAAGCTCAGTGGTATTACATACATTTTATTGTTGTAAACCACCACCCCATCCATACCTAGGCCTTTGAGTGCTGTCAATCAAAAATGTCTCCAGAAACTGCCACTTGTCCCCTGAAAGGTGGATTTTCCCAGTTGTTTACACAATCACAGAGATGAATGAGAATTTAAAAATTTCAGTATTATAAAAAATAACAAAACAAAAGCTGCAGAGTAGCTTAGTTTTAATAGATAAAAGAAGAAATGATGACTAAATGCAAGATATGACCCTGAAGTGGTTTCTATATAGAAAATTAATTGTTGCAAAGAACATTATTGGTACAATTAATCACCTGGGATATGATTTACCATGGGTTAAGCTATTCAATCAATAATTCATTGATTTGACAACTAAAATGGGTTATGTAAGAAAATGTCTGCGTTCCTACTGTGAAATATTAAGTAGTAGAGGGAAACAGGTGTCTACTGTCACAAGGTTGAGGACAAAATGAGTGTGCATGTGTGTGCATGTGGTTGGGTGTGTGTGTGAATCTCAATTTACTTATTGAGGATGCCAAAACAAATGTGGGAAAAAATTGTCATTTGGGGTAAAGTCATATGGGAATTCCTTATATTACACTTCCAACTTTTCTGTAAGTTTAAA